>CM022492.1:2799154-2841986 GCA_011952105.1 Coreoperca whiteheadi | reverse complement strand
TTCTATGTCAGCTTTAGTGAGCACGGAGAGGCACCTGTGGCTTAACCTCTCGGGGATTAAGGACAGAGAACGGGCGTTCTTGTTGGATTCCCCGGTTTCCCCCAAAGGTCTGTTTGGGGAAGCGGTGGATTCCGTCGTAGCAAACTTTAGGGAGGCCAAGAAACAGGAGGAGGCGTTTTCCCAGTTTCTTCCTCGCCGCACTCTGGGTGGGGCCCAGCCTGCTTCGGGCCCCTCCAGACCTAGGGAGGTGCAGAAACAGAGCGTGGCGAGTCGAGCCCCCCCTCGTCAAGGCTGGGGGTCGGCTCGCCGACCTCAGCGACCGTCCCGGCCGGACCTCAGGACCGTCATTGACAAGAAGCGTTCCTGATGGTCCTGCGCCCGGTCTGGTGGGGGTTATTCCCCACGGGGCGGGGCGCATCGTACATCTGCTCACCCCATTCTGCGATCCTCCCGGGGCCTCTCCCCCTCCGCCTCCTTTGGTGACTCGGGGGGTAGTAGGTTCCGGCGACAGGTGCTGTGCCCCAGGTGTAGGTCCCGCTTTGATACAGAACGCGGGGCCCCTAATCCCCCCCCCACTGGAGGTAGTGAGATTAATTCCGCTGTCGGAGAGCCTGGCGGCGTGGACACTTCTGCCAGGCGTCTCCCCATGGGTGCTGAACACCATTCGTCTAGGATACAGAATCCAGCTTTCAACGGCGTGGTCTCCACTTCCGTGAGACTGGAGGTGGCGCAAGTACTGTCGCGAGAGGTGCACTCTCTTCTGCTCAAAGGGGCCATAGAGCGTGTTCCCCTGCCAGACAGGGAGTCGGGCTCCTACAGCAGGTACTTCCATATAGAAATATTGCCAAAACACAGGAAGTTCCTGAGGTTCGCTTTCGGAGGGGAAGCGTACCACTTTCGGGCTCTTCCGTTTGGCCTGGCCTTGTCACCCCGCACGTTCACGAAATGTATGGACTGGCTCCGTTGCGACTCCAGGGCGTTCGCATTTTGAACTACATCGACGACTGGCTAATATTAGCGCAGTCTCGAGAGGTGGCTCTCCGGCACAGGGATGTTGTGCTGGCTCATCTGGTCTCTCTCGGGTTGAGACTCAACGCCAAGAAGAGTGTTCTTTCTCCTTCGCGGAGAACGACCTATTTAGGGGTTGTGTGGGATTCGGTGGCGATGCGGGCGCACTTGTCTCCCGCTCGGATCGATACCATCCGGTGTGCCCTAGGCTTGGTCGGGCTGGGTCGCAGTCTCACTGTTCTTCAGTATCAGCGACTGCTGGGTCTCATGGCGTCAGCCTCCACGGTGATTCCTTTGGGGCTGTTACACATGAGACCATTTCAGTTGTGGCTCAGAGCCAAGGGATTCCATCCAAAGGCCAATCCTCGCCGACTATTAGAAGTGACGCACCTCAGGCTTCGTGCACTGGCTGTGTGGTTCAGACCCCGGTTTCATGCCTTGGGTCCCGCTCTTGGCGCACCGTGTCGTCGCAGACTGCTTACGACGGACGCCTCCCTGACGGGCTGGGGTGCGGTCTTAAGTGGTCGTCCAGCCCAAGGGGAATGGGAGGGTCATCAGCTCGAGTGGCACATCAATTGCCTGGAGCTGATGGCTGTTTTTCTGGCTCTGCAGTATTTTCTTCCCCGGTTGAGGGGCTGTCATGTCCTGGTGCGCGTGGACAACACGGCTGCGGTCTCTTACTTAAATCACCAAGGGGGTCTGCGCTCTCCCAACCTGAACAGGATTGCGAGGCAGATGCTCCTTTGGGCTGCAGACAAGCTCCGGTCGCTCAGGGCAGTTTACATTCCGGGGCGCGTGAATGTGGGAGCAGACTTTCTGTCCAGACAGTCTTTACGGATGGGCGAGTGGCGACTCCACCGAGAGATTGTCAGTCAGATTTGGACCAAATTCTACAGAGCGGAAGTGGACCTCTTCGCCTCTTTTCAGACTGCGCAATGTCCCCTCTACTTCTCTCTCAGTCCTCCGGCTCCCCTGGGTCTGGATGCTATGGCTCATCCATGGCCCGGGGTGCCCCTGTATGCCTTCCCTCCGGTGGCCCTGCTCCCGGGGGTGCTAGCCAGGGTTCGCCAACAAGGGTCCGACCTCTTGTTGATAGCGCCTTGTTGGCCGAACAGAGTATGGTTTTCGGACATGGTGTCTCTCCTCAACGGCTCGCCGTGGGCGATTCCGGCGAGGAGGGACCTTCTGTCCCAGGCAGACGGCACTATATTCCATCCCAGACCAGACCTGTGGAATCTTCATGTTTGGCCCCTGAAGGGTACCAGCTGAGGAACACCGGACTGTCGCCGGAGGTGATAGAAACGATCTTAAGTTCACGGGCTGCCTCTACCAGGAAGCTCTATGTTAGTAAGTGGGGTGTCTTTGTCAGATGGTGCACAACACATCAGGTGAATCCGGTTGACTGCCACGTTGGGGCAGTTCTGGATTTTCTGCAAGGTAAGTTACAACTGGGCACCTGCCCCTCCACTCTTCGGGTTTATGTGGCCGCTCTCTCGGCTTGCCACGCCTTGGTGGATGGGGTACCGCTGGGGCGGCATCCACTGCTGACCCGCTTTATTCGCGGTGCCAGGCGGCTGAGACCTCCCGCCAAAACCAGGACTCCCTCATGGGACTTAGCCTTAGTTCTGGAGGGTCTGGTTGAGTCCCCGTTTGAACCTCTGGAGTCAGCGTCGAACAAGCTTCTGACTCTTAAAATGGTTTTCCTTATGGCGATAACTTCTCGGAGGAGAATCGGGGACATGCAGGCGCTGTCGGTGTCATCACCCTGCTTAGATTTCGCCCCAGGCTGGGTGAAGGTGATTCTGCACCCTCACCCTGACTATCTGCCTAAGGTTCCTTTTTCGCCTGCACATCCTGTCATTCTGGAAACCTTCTGCCCTCCGCCGTTTGTTACGCCGGAGCAGGAGAGACTTCATAGACTGTGTCCAGTGCGTGCTCTCCGGGCTTATGTCCACCGCACTAGCCAGTGGCGTAAGTCAGAGCAGTTGTTTGTTTGTCATGGGGGCCGTAACAGAGGTTCTGCCGCCACCAGGCAAACCATGTCACACTGGGTCAGGGATGCTATTGCTCTTGCCTACGAGGCGCGCGGTCAGGCTTCGTCGAGAGGCTTGAGAGCCCACTCCACCAGGGGGGTCGCTTCCTCTACCGCTGTAGCTAGAGGTGCCCCCTTACAGAGTGTCTGTGATGCGGTGGGCTGGTCCTCTCCGCACACGTTCATACGTTTTTATAGTTTGGATGCTCATTTGACTCCGGGCTCCTGCGTCCTTGAGTCGGCATCCCGGGCTAATGTCTGAGGCCTCCTGCGCTTGTGCACACCTACACATCGTAGGGGGTCCGGACATCGTCGGCACGGCGGCGTGGGTATTCCATTCCCATATGCATACTGCATGCAGCATCGAGTGAAGCTTTTGAAAGGGAACTCTCGGGGTTACTTGATTGTAACCCTGTTCCCTGATAAAGGGGAACGAGATGCTGCACTGCAGTGCCGTGCCGACGCTGCCCCAGGACCGGTCTTCAAACAAAGGGGACCTGAAGGCTGGCAGCTGGAGCTCATCTACTTATAGCCTTGGGCTACAGGTGCGCTGGTGACGTCACCCGCCAAGGCTATAGTTCGCTTGAGTCAATTTCATTGACGTTTTTAAACACACTTTTCACAGCCGGTCACGCGGAGACGTTCCCATATGCATACTGCATGCAGCATCTCGTTCCCCTTTATCAGGGAACAGGGTTACAATCAAGTAACCCCGAGAGTTTTGACTGATACAGGCTGCTACATAGAACCAAATAGTAACTGTAACAACAACTGTTGCACTGCAATGTCTACAATTTGGTGATATTTGCTCTATCAAGAGAGTTTAAATAAAGGCCAAACACACAGAAAGCACATACACACCCAGTGCAGCACCCAGTGATATAAATACTTGCAAAATTGTAGTGAAATTCTTGTCTTAAATAAAAGTAGCAAAATAAAACAAAATGAAACAATATAAAACACCCTGCTTTTCAAGTAAAATTAAACAAGTAAAAAGAGTTAAATGTTGTAGGTGATCTAAGTTTCACTTAGATTTAAAACCCTGCAGTACATTATATTCTATGATCTAATATGTTTTGCATGTGAAATGTTAATCTGCAAAGTTGTAAATAACTGTCAAATATGTAGTCAATTAGGAAGTAAATTATTAGTATATTACCTTGTATGTGTTGGAGTGGAAATACTACTTGCACCAGCTCTTCTTAAGTTCAACCTTTACCTAGTTGTAACATAAGTGTTCAGTAATTTAAAATGATTTATACACAAATAGAGATTAGTTGTTACTAAATATTTATACCCACTAACTGCCAGGTGTAACTGTTGATTCGCTGACTGAACAAACTGACAAAACTAATGTTAGCTTGCTAATACAGTGTGACCCTTTTAGATTAGCATAAAAGAGGTAAGGAATCAACACATCTGACCCGGCAAATGGTGTTTAATAATGAAACAAACTGTCAAGTTTTTAAATAAAATTTAACGTTTTGCTATATGACCAAATAGCATTAGCTAGGTTAGCATAATCAGATAATTCCCACTCTTTCTAAATTGCATACTACTAACTACTACTAATTGTGAAGCACACATATTTCTCCATGGTTGCAGTTAAGTTAAAAAAAACAATCCCTTCCAATCCTTAGCTTTGTATACTGTGCTAGACTTTAACAGACTAGTTTTTGATGCACTTGTGTTACCTTGTGTTGTTACATTGTCTTCCTCATATATAAGTCGCTTTGGATAAAAGCGTCTGCTAAATGACTAAATGTAAATGTAAGTGTAATATATTGTTTGGTTATTTTGGAAGATATACAGCACAACAAATATTTCCTAGCAGCCAATTTAGACAGGACTCAAGTCTATACTTGCTAAGACTTTCCTTACGTTTTAATGGTGCAACCAGATTTAGTAAATCACTAGTTTGAAACAAAAAAAAACTTGGATTGGATAGCATTACACCTACTGTGTGTGTGTGTTTGTGAGAGAGAGAAAGCGAGATAGATAGATAGATAGATAGATAGATAGATAGATAGATAGATAGAGAATGTAAGTATTTTACTTAGAGTTTAAATATTTACACACTGCAGGTGTTCTGACGATTTATGCTGCCCTGTTGAAAAATGCTACCTTATGTGTTTCCATTTCATGTTGTGTATGTCCCATAAAAGCTCACACTATTATGATGTCTTTACTTATGTTTTTTGATTACAAACAGGTAAGTGTACTGTAAGAATATAGGGAGCACATTTTGACACTCTATTATAATATCTTTATTTAAGATTTCAGAGGTAGGGTATTTCAATACACCAATATACCCTATCAAATAATGTTCCCACTAATGAATAATTTATATTACCATTACTGACTCCATGTATATTGTAAGAAAATGGGGAGCATGTTGAAATACATTATAATATTATCTCAATTTCAGGGTGACTGTGGGTCAGACACATGTGCAGACCCGCTGGACAGCACATCTTGGATAGATAGCACATATCGACAAAACAACAGTTAAGAAATTGGCTGGTAAAAAAATTGAGTGGCTGGAAGATTTTGCAATCTGGCATCTTTTTCTAAATCATCAAGCCGCAATGCAACGTTACAACTAAACTACATTTATTACATGTACCATTATTAGTAAAGGAGGCAGAGGAATAGCTCAACATTTGACACACTGAGCAAGAGAGAGGAGAGGGAGAGAAGCCATTGCTAGCTGCTAAGCCAAAGAATGGTAGCTAGCAAAACTGAAGAGCATGTAAATTGTGGGATTAACGAGAAAGTCGCAATAAGTGCTTAGGCAAAACTAGTAAATCTTCAAATGTAACGTTATAGCAGGTAGTTATTCAATGTAAAGTCTCGAACAAATTAGCTGTAATGAGCTAGAGCAGCAAACTACAAGCTACCAGAAACACACAAACCGGTGACCTGAAATGAGACAATACGCTTACGTACTTTTCCCCTGTTAAAAGCTTTTTTTGGGTAGTTTTTCCATATTCGAATGGGTCTAAGGACAGATGGTGTCGTATGTTGTGCAGATTGTAAAGCCCTTTGAGGCAAATTGGGATTTAGGATATTGGGCTATATAAATAAAATTGAATTGAATTGTTTATTTTAAACATTGTTATTGTGCACATAAGCGTGCACGTATCCAGGGTTGTCCCCCTGCGGAAAATAAGTTCCAGGCGCTGGCCTGGGAACACCTCAGTATTCCCACGGAAGAGCTGGAGGAAGTGTCTGGGGGAGAGGGAAGTCTGGGTGTCTCTGCTTAGACTGCTGCCCCTGCAGCTTCTCAACCCGGATTTGTTGGCTTTTTATTTGTTCATTACACTGAATACGTTTATATCATTTGACTATTAATACAACAAAACAATCTGTTTTAAGACAAAATTTGTGTTCTCGTTACCTATGATAGGTATTTGTCATATGCCATTTGACATACTATACACCAAACTATGCATTGATTAATCAAGAAAAGTAATTGATAGATTAATTTATGGTATTAAAAAGCATTTTTTGCAACCCTAGTTAGGAGTCACTCTGTTTGAATGTACTTAAATGGATGTTGTAAACAGACTACTCAATCAAAATGTAGATGATGCTGCTCTACATCTCAATGTAAAACCTGTATCTCTGATATTTAGAGGTTGACTGGTGCTACTGATAATGGTATTGTCGTTGCAGGCACACAGGCCACACTATGGAGGGAACATACATCTTGGCCATCTGAACTGAACAGTAGACATGGTTGATTTCTCTGCTGTTTTTAAACCAGAGCTAAATCACTGGTAAAGATCATTATCCTGCTGACTAGTTGCTGGCTGAGAAACCTAAAAACTAACTGTTCAAGTTAACAGACTTAATTCCACGATACAGCTCTAAATCCTTAGTAGAGGTTAAAGGGTCAGTTTACCCAAATTACAAAAATCATATTTTCTCATTTTTCTCTAGTGGTATTTAGCCATGCTTAGATTTTGAGAGCCCAAGACCAAAAAAACAGCCAAAGTTTGTGAATGGAAATTAATTTGTGCTGCTTGAATGATTTAAAATTCACACTTAAAAAGTAAACATCAAAGTCTGTTTCCAGACACAATGTCCTAGTTATTCTGGATAATCTAGAATACACGGCTGACAGTTTTCATTAAAAACAATTACTTTGGGAGAAAATAGTCCCAATCAAACTGTGCAAAGTGACCCTTTAAAAATAAGACAAGTTGACACATTAACTATAAATCTTAAAACAAAATCTATCGCTAACCATTCAGTTTGACTAATAATTACTGAACTGATTTACACCAACACCATCATCACAACAGTTATATCAGTTTGTGCTGTGCCACACCACGGGCCTAGACATCAAATCCTTAATTTTATTCAAATCAAACTTATTATTCCCACCACCAGCATCTCCATTTGTTGACCTGCGTTTTGTTTTAGTTCTCTGAGCATTAATAAATTAAATAAAGTGCTCACTGTACATAAATATCTTATTAAGAGAAAATACACAAAACCTATATCTCTGTATAATACTGTACATATTGTATATAGTTAAATCAGAGACAAGGTCATCACTGTACTTTTAAATATAGTGGATTTAACCTTTAATAGGTCAACAGAAATGTCATTGCATTTCATTTATAAAACAAAAAGGACAAATATTCGCTGGTTTCAGCTACTCCAATGTAAAGATTTGCTGTGTTTCTCAAATGTACATCACTTCTACAGCATTTAAAGTAAAGTATGTATGGTGGCAATTTTTAGCATACATCATGATTCATAAATCATCATCATTTAGTAATCAAAAATGTACACCATACCCCTGGTTAACCCGAGTTCAGCTTGATAAATGTGTCCTCTTCTAACATAAGTAAGTAAGTTAAGCCTTTATTTGTCCTGCAGTGGGGAAATAGCATTTAGCAACAGCAGGGGTACAGTAGTAAAGCAATCTAAGATATGCATAGGCTACAATCATAAGATTTTAATGTGTAGGCTGTTAAAAACTAATAAGGTATCATCGTGCATATGCTATGTTTTTGAGGTCAGTAGCCCACACAGACATATAAAATAACATGGCTGAGGAAAAAGCATTTTAGTTTTCAGTGGTGAATGTATCACCTTCTGGAGGCTAAAATCTATCTATTCTCATTTCCCACTCCGTGCTGATGTTAAAGGATTCTCCCTGTGAGATAATAGCCTACCTAGTGATATTCTGTTGTACCCGCAAAAGAACCGTTATCTCTCCCGCACCCCTCTGAGTGGTATCATGAAGTATCATTTAAACATTTCATATTCTTGCAGGAGCTGTAAGACACACTCACCCAGATTCCTCAGAGGATCGATGGCCTTTGAGTCGGACGTCCCGGCTCCATTCTTGACCACCGGAGCTGCTTTCTTTCTGTTGCCCAACATACCGCAAGGATGATACGCTTTATTTCGCTCTGCCTAACCTCACTTCCTTTGCCTTTCCTGCGGCCGGAACCTGTGTTTTTATCTCAGACAGGAGATCAGCAGTCTAGTGGATCAGCTCTATGGAGCTCTTGCATGAGGAAATTGTGAGTCTCCACAGGCTGCACCTCATGGTTTTATCCTGGAGGAGGAAAACGGGAGTTTGGCCAAAACTTCACCCCGTTGATGTCACTGAGATTGGATTTATAAACACGGAGCTGTAGGAATCAAGCAAGCGTCAAAAACCGCAACAGTTAAAGGCTTCCTGAGGTGAGTTTCAAAATAAGAGTCGCATAAACTCGCTTCGACGTCATGTTAGGTTTGGGACGTTAGGTACCTACATAAAGTTATTTACACACAGCACATTAAACACATTTTTCCAGAAAAGTGTAAATATTATTATAGTACTATAATTATTATTATTATGAATCATGTAGGTCTAACAATCGTAAGATTTATTAGCATATTGTAAGGCTATAGCTTGATAAAATATTCTTAACTCAAGTTTTTTCAGCAGCTTTCAACCACAATTAATTAATGTCAGCGGAAGGAGCTTGAGGTTGTCTTGGAAATAGCTCACTTGAAATGACCAAGGAAAGAATGAGTTTCACTCTTAACAACTATATCGGATTCATAATGTCTCAATCTACGCTTTAATTACCAGGTCCTGCCTATAAGAAATTGAATTGTCAGGTGCAAATCGTTGGCTAACTTACTCCATCTGTAAATCAATCAAGCTTAGTAGACTACCCGCACTATAACCCCTATAGTCTATGTTTAAAAAAAATGTCTCTCAGATAAAACATAATCTTCTTAAATATTGGTCTATTATTAATATATTTTACATCTGGCTGAAATATTTTAGGTTATTTTTTCTTCAGCTAAAACCTGCCAAATCACGCATTGCAATAGTGTACATAAATGAAACCTATCCTATTTCATAGAGATTTTTGGAGTAAATTGAAATATTTACGAAATAGCCTAACTGAATCTTTTCTTGAAGATGTTTCCATTTCCCCACAGTTGATTTATTTTCTATTGTATCAATAACAATCAAACCATTTTTAATTCACAATCGTGTATGTTATGCTTTGGTTTTGAAGGCAAATTGTCCATATTTCCGGGGTTTGTATTGTATGTGTCTGGCAGTTTGACAGCAGACGGAATTTAAACGGATTACCGAGGAGAGACGCTCATGCGTACAATGTGAAATAGCCTTCCTCTTCTCGGTCTGCTAATCTCTAATTTTATCCAAATCACAGTCTCAGTGATGAACGGAGTGATAATTGAAATAGTCTATTCTACTGTCCGCTGTAATTGGGGCAATGGTGCTGCATCGGACATTCTACATGGACTGCAGAGGATCATCTGAATTGATGGCCGTATCTGATCTGAAATAGCCCTTGTTTCTGTGCTGTCATCTAAACAATTTACTAAATTGTGCTGGCAGGAATAAGTAGGCTATACTAGATTAGGTTTAAAATAGTGATAAGCAGAATGGAAATTAAAGGAGAGAAATACATATAGCTTTGTTTCAGAACTGATTTTAAGGGTTTAAGTAATCATGACTAGATCTACTTGTAAGGCACTGTATCTGGTGGGCACCTATATACTATCAAGAAACCTCAAGTATTAATTTGTTTATGATATGCTTAGTGCCTTGCTTTATGTGTCACATGTAGGGTTTAAGGCAAGTTTCAGATTTCAATTAGTTTTTAAGATGGAATAATATATATAGCCTATATATGCCTATGGTTATTGTCAGTATTGGGCAAGCTACTTGGAAAGTGTAGTGAGCTGGCTACCAGTTACTCTAAATTTAATGAAGCTTCACTAAATTACAGCAAAATGGAAAAAGTAGCTTAACTAGGCTACATCAAAGCGTTGAATTGTGATGGGTAACTTATTCAGGAGATTGCCTAATTATGTAAATTTAAACTTCAATGTCTGTATTCCACTGCAGCAGAGACATTGTAGGCATTAGTAAAAGGATTGGTACATGATGTCACTGTCATATAGACTTCAGCAGAAAGCTTCGATGCCTTTTAGCTTCAAAAATGATCAAGTTTACCCGAAATGCTTGGGTAAATGTAATGTTAGCTTGTGTAGACGCTGCTGCACTACTTGATCAATAATAGCGCTAAGTTACTGAAAAGCTATTTGATTGAGAAAAACAGCTACTACCACGCTACTGAGAAATGTAGTTAAACTAGTAATGCAGCTACTGCCCAACACTGGTCATTTTTATTATTATTGTTAATAATATATTTTCTAGGGTCGTTATGTTAAATGTTCAAGTGGGTGTGGCCAGGTACATGTCATGGGCTACGTTTCATTAGTAGCTCCACTTCCCTACAATTACTTATGACATTTTCCAGTAAAATGTAAAGCTATCAATGAGATTTTCTTAAGAAACTATCTGCTAACTAGGCAACACAAGTTTTATGTAGGTCCTTCATTACTGCCAGCTAACCATGCATGTATTTTCTTTCACCAAATGCATAACTGCAATGCATTGTGGGGTATATATACACCTCGAGTGGTCATCGTTGTTGACTCACTTCCTAAGCCCTCAGAGGGTTAATTCTAACCAAGTTCACTTAAGTTTTCAGACAATTGGAAGGACACTTATGATGGTGGTGGGGATTCCCTCAAGCATGAGAACCAAGTCAACAAGGACATGCTGAACGGCTAATGAAACGTGGCCGGGTAATTTGACATGGAAGTTTAATGGCCAGAGCATGGATGTATAATAAGACCTGGATACAGCGCAGCCGCTCAGCCTCGCAGCCAACCTTTTCCAGTGGCCACTGGCGGTATTGCAACAAAACATTCCCCTGTGGCCCAAAAAGTATTTTCCCCACAGAAGGGACGTCTGTAAAACTGTTGACAAGGCACCTCAAACTGCAAACAAAGTCAATTATGACTGTCTTTTCTGTCTATTTATATTTGTAAAACTTTCCTCGAGCCAAGAAAAGAGATTTCAAAATCCGTGACATCATCACAATGTAAAGTCTAAGGCTGCATCCCAGACAACTCGGAACTTAAAAATTTCCGACCTCCTACAAGAAAAGGTACAATGGAATGCCATTCAAAGTCAGAGTTCCTTCTTGTGGACTCGAAGCAAATTCATGTACCCTATTCATGTATCAACGCGTCATCAAAACAATACCTGTGGCTTTACTGCTTGCGACTGTTGACAGCATGACTAACACCCCCACAATGGAGAAACCCTCATGTACAATCAATTGAAATAATTTTACTATTTGGGCGATCACATATAACTTCACATTATGCAATGTGCACATTTTTATTATATTGTTCTAGAGGGTTTATGAAATTGCATAACTTCATAATGAAAGACAGACTATCATTTTAACTTGTCTACCACATGTGTTGGGATTTACCATTAATATGCCTCACATGGCAGTACCATTAATTAGATTTGAATATTAGGATTATCAAAGATAATCATAAGTAATTCTTAAAATGAATATAGACCTCGGGGCACCACCCTTGGAAAAGGGAAATAATAGCCAAATAGTTGATTCAGTATCATAAATCCACTAAACTATTGATTTGGGGCGTCATTATGTTTAACTATAACATAATATTACCATTCACAGCTAGTAGGTGAAGGATTTGGAAATCAAACATGGAAGAGGTTGGCAAATTATTCACTCTTGTGAGATGTTAAAGGGACCAGCATAATTAAACACAATAATTTATTTACAAAGATAAACAAACTAAAGTTGTCTTCTCCTAAATCTGTTGAATTAGCACTAGTGTATGTGAGAGGCTACAAGGTAAGTGAGGCTGGAAGACACCTCATTCTTAAGCTAGTCTTTGTTCTAAAGCTCTTCGAAAAGCTTGATGTTTACTTTTTTTCTGTCCAAGGCCAAATTGAGTGTGATGACAAGGCGGTGTGACAGTGTGATGTGTTCTGTAAGTATTAAATATATGGTAAATGTACTGTACTTGTCTTTTTAGTCTTCCAACTACTCAAAGCGCTTTTACACTACATATCACATTCATACACTGATGGCAGGAGTTAACTGCCCATCAGTACAAATTAAATCATCATCTGAAGTATCTTGCTCAAGGATACTTTTACACATGGCTGGGGGAAGCCGGGATCGAACCTTCTGATTGGTGGCTCTGCCACCAAGCCACAGCCACCTTATATGCATTTCTTGTGAATTAACTGCAGAAATAGTGCACTCTTAACACAAGCGCAGAGTTTACTTTTGATTGCTAGTATATTTTATAGAACTGGGACACACAGAAGCTCCACAGAGGCTGTCAGAGAAATATGGCAGATTTACAGGCTATGGGTAAACACAAAGAATTTGTGTTGTCTGTTGCATCCAACCGCTGACTGTGGCTTCAACAAAGGCAAGAGCAAAACTAACTAGAAAAATTGCATTTTCTGCTGAAAATCCTTGGAAACTGAAATGCTTTTGCAAAACACTGCTGAAAAAAAAATCTTAACACTCACATTATTTAATAATGCTTAAAGCTGAGATACATTGCTAAAGCTGGGCACTTAGCTGTAATACTGTCAAAGCTGCATATGCATTTTCCTGTTTCTTTACGTGAACTGGCTGTAAAAAGTGTGTTTCAACACGTCAATGAAATTGACTCAACGGTACCATAGCCTCGGCCAGTGACGTCATAGGCGGACCTGTTAACCGAGGCTATAAGTAGATGAGCCCCAGCTTCCAGCCTTCACGTTCTTTTATTTATTTGAAGACCGGTCCTGGGGCAACATCAGCACGGCACTGCAGTGCAGCATCTCATTTCGCTTTATCAGGGAACAGCGTTACAATCAAGTAACCCCGAGAGTTCCCTTTCAAAAGCTTCACTCGATGCTGCATGAAATATGCATATGAGAACAAGAATATCCACGCCGCTGTGCTGATGGTGACCGGATCCCCTAAGGCTGTGTAGGTGTGCACAAGAGCGCAGGAGGCCTCAAACAGTAGCTTGTGATGCCGACTCAAGGACCTGGGAGTCTGGAGTCGAATGAGCATCCAAGCTATAAAATCATATGAATGTGTGCAGAGAGGACTACCCTGCCACATCACAAACACTCGTAAGGAGGCACCCCTTGCTAAAGCAGAAGAGGAGACGACCCCCCTGGTGGAGTGAGCCCATAAGCCTATAGGTGACGCCTGACCGCGCGCCTCATACGCAAGGGCAATAGCATCCCTGACCCAATGTGACATGGTCTGTTTGGTGGCGGCAGAACCTCTGTTACGGCCCCCATGACAAACAAACAATTGCTCAGACCTACGCCACTGGCTGGTACGGTGGACATAGGCCCGGAGAGCACTCACTGGACACAGTCCATGAAATCTCTCCTTTTCCGGTGTTTCAAACGGCGGAGGGCAGAAGGTTTCGAGAGTGCCTGGATGTGCGGCTGAAAAAGGGACTTTAGGCAGGTAGTCAGGATGAGGATGCAGAATCACGTTCACCTTACCTGGGGCAAAGTCTAAGCAGGATTTAAACAGCTGTCAGTCAAAATGTACTTGTCAGGCCCGGGCCGAATTCCGTCGGGCTCGGTCCTTGTCGGGTCTAACTTTTAAGGCCTAGTTACAGCCCTACCTCAGGGAACGCTGTGGGGGTCCAGTGAACGTTCCCTGAGCGGAAAATAGTTTGATGGCATGGCAGCACCCACGGAAGTGCACATTAGGCTACATTCATAAACTGTATAAAAAATGGACAGGTTTCTGAAAAGCCATTTTGAAGCCCAAAGTGAGCGGCACCATCTTGGCAGCACATCATCAGTGCACCAGTTGGCCCACCTCCCGGATAACCAAAACTGGCCAAAGAGGTGAAGGTGAAGTGCCTGGTTGCTAAACATGCACATCTAGCTCGAAGTTACCAAGCTAGCTAAGGCTAAGAAGCTAGGTTATATGCTACTCTGTGTTGCTAGCAGGCTAACCCTATTGCAGTCAACAGTTTTTTAACGAGCTTACGCTTGAGGTAAGTTAACCTGAAGCTATACAACAAAACTTGAAATGATGATTTATATGTTATTGAGATAATACTACAAAGGCCCAGGATGCTTGACACCAGGTACATTGACAATGTGACACAAAACAAAGGAGGGAAGGAGAATATTTCAAAATGAAACAGGAAATAACCAAAAACAAAGCCAAAACCGTGACAGTGACGAAAATCAATTAACCTGATTTTAGATTTTCACATAACTTTATTTGCTAGTATTTTTTTGGATGCCACTTGATTGACTTTTAATAAGTTAACGTTAAGTTACCTATATGATTGCATAGTCATAATTATAATTGCATATTAAGCAATGATCAGAAATTCGAAAATCTGCTGATTTTACATTGTCTGTCTTCAAAGGACAAAAACAACAAACAATGTTAAAAACTGTCATCTATATTTTGAAGTGTTGCTTCCTTGTATTTATTTTTTTATGTGTTGTACGATGTCCTCGAGTGCCCAGAGAGGCATTGCAAGGAAGAGCAGCACTGGATGTCCTCATAATCCACTGTGGCGGCAACGACATAGGGAGACCTAGAGGAAATGATATGTTTTTATGTACAGTAGCAGTGGCTTTAAAGACCACCTCCAAACGCAGTAAACTGCTTAAATTTGGTAGTGTCAGTGCTCTTGACACTGCAAAGCCCTGACCACCACGGCTGATGCCGAGTTTAATTTTCATGTTCATTGTGGTTGTTAAAAAATGACATCTGTAGCTATAATACTGTTATCACCTCTGCTCTTCCTCATTTGTTCAATCGCACCCTTTATGCCCTTTTCCTTCTACCACCCCGTGGACTCTGCTGCTCTCTGGGCAGCTTTTTATTACCTCTTGCACAGGCCCAGTCTGTTGATTTTGTCTTAATAAATGTGTTTATTTTGTATTTTTAGTTATAAATTTTGTCCACCTCTTTGTTTTGTCCTTTTATTAAAAAAAAAAAAGGTTCACATTTGAATAAATTCTATTTATATTTGCAGTCTGTCTTTATTACTGAATGAAAATGATCTATCTGACTTACTTGCACACTGTGTAGTTGACAGAAGAATGTCACCACCTAGGGGGCTTCAGAACCATTCAGTGGGCAGATAATGTTTTCGCAAGAGTAAAGTTTCTCAGTGAATGTTTCACATTTGTCTAAAAGAAATGTCCAAACAAAACCAGAACATTACATTATTGTTTCACTTTTTACTTTCTGCTAAGATCAATGCAAAATGTTAACTATTTTAGTTGAAGTTTAGATCACCACTATATTTCCAAATAACACAGGAAACTGATGATTGCTTTAAATGATATGCCTTTACTCTTAAGTATAGTCTGATCCATTTTATATAACAAAAATGTACCAGTACACAAGCAACAGTTTAAAAAATTAAAATAATATCCTGCATTAATGAAAACCTCCCTGGGGAGGTGTTCCGGGCATGTCCAACCGGGAGGAGGCCCCGGGGAAGACCTAGGACACGCTGGATGGATTATGTCTCTTGACTGACCTGGGAACACCTCGGTATTCCCCTGGAAGAGCTGGCGGAAGTGTCTAGGGAGAGGGAAGTCTGGACGTCTCTTCTTAGACTGCTGCCCCCCGAGACCCGGCCCCGGATAAGAAGATGGATGGATTGATGGAATATTAAGTTACGTTTCTGAGTATAAAAGTGCCATTAAATAGTAGGCCTATAATGATGTGTGTTCATGCGTCGTTTTTTCCTCCTCTTCTCTGTTTATATAAGCAAGGAGCTGCACCGCTGACAGAAATTGTGTGTACACTTTCCAAAGAAACAGTAAACCATGTTTTCTGTTTATGTTTTACGTCATGCACCTGGAACGCTTGGAGGTCGGCAGTCAGAATTTCCAACCTCCGACATTGTCTGGAATGCAGCATATGGGCCAAGCAGGAACCCGTTTTGGTTTGGCTGAACCCAAGAGTGGACACTGAGGCAGAGGGATGAGCGTTCAATAATGATCTTTGTTGTAAACACAGGGAATGGTTGATAGGTGAAGGTGGAGCAGCAATGGCTGAAAGCAGGCGGAGAGGAGGTGGCCGTAAAGTAGGGAGCGCTGGTTCAACAAGCAGGCAGGGACGGTGGTGTTGGCAGGAGGAAGCAGCGGTGTGGTGTCCTGAAGCATAGAAACACGTCTGTCTCATAAGAGACAAGACAACAAGAGACGATAGTACACTGGGAACTGGCTCGAAAGTTCTTTACCACGAGATGATACTGAACAATCTGGCAAAGAGTGAAAGTCAGACTGGTGTCTTTTAGTGGGGCGGCTGTGGCTTGGTGGCAGAGCAGATTGTCCACCGATCGGAAAGTTTCGAGTGTCAAGTGTCCTTGAGTAAGACCCTGAACCCCGAGTTGCTCCTGATGTGCAGGCCAGTGCCTAAAATCAGTGTGTGAATGGGTGAATGAGATGCAATACTGTAAAGCGCTTTGTCCGGTAAGTCAGTCAGTCGTTTTCTTCTGCTTGTTCCTGTTGGGGGTCGCAGGTGACTGGAGCCTATCCCAGTGACTTTGGGCCTTAGGCGGGTTACACTCTGGACAGTGGCCAACTCGTCGCAGGGCTGACACAGACAGACAACCATTCACACTCAGATTCATCCACTAGGGTCAGTTTGGTGTCATCAATTAACCTAAACATGCATGTCTTTGGATGGTGGGAGGAAGCCGGAGAACCCGGAGGTAACACGGGGAAGGACATGCAGACTCCACCCAGAGAGATCGTGTGGCGTTGTTCTGGTTCAGGATTCGAACCCACGACCTCCTTGCTGGGAGGCAGGAGCTCTAACCACTGGCACCGTGCACCCAGGTAGAGAAGTAAAATATAAATTCAGCCCATTTATCATTTACCATTTTAGCGGCGAGAGAATGAGTTGATGGAAAACTGGTGTGGCACTCGGGCCAGTGATCCTGTGTAAAGCATTTCCCCTAGCAACAAGGGGAAACAACAACACACACTAGTGAAAGGGAAACTACAGACACTAAGAACCCCAAGAGTGATGGCAGAAACCGTGACAGGCTACCCCAGAAGCTATAAATGTTTTTGGCGATTGCACCATGTGCTGGCATAAACACTCTATGTGCGTGTTAAGGGCCACAACCACTAGGGGGGCCACAGATCAGTGTGAACATAACATTTAAATATTAACTTTGTGTGGCTGTGTAGCCATGGTAACACAGGGTCAACGTGAATCAGCTGGTTACTGGAGCAAGAAATCAATTCTACAAATTATTTTGATGAATCAACTCTGAGTAAAGTTAGACGAATAGCTCCTGAAGGGCGACTGTGACATTGTGGAAGATTATCCACCATTCGGAAGGTTGGCAGTCGATCCCAGCTTCCCCCAGCCTACGTGTCGAAATGTCCTTGAGCAAGGGCTGTGCCTTCGGTGTGTGTGAATGTAAAATGTAAATGGACTGTACTTGTATAGCTCCTTTCTAGTCGTCTGACTACTCAAAGCGCTTGCACACTTCTTTTCCTTTCGGCTGTTCCCTTTCAGGGGTCGCCACAGCGAATCATGTGCCTCCATCTAACCCTGTCCTCTGCATCCTCTTCACTCACACCAATTAACTTAATGTCCTCTCTCACTACATCCATAAATCTCCTCTTTGGTCTTCCTCTAGACCTCCTGCCTGGCATCTCCAACCTCAGCATCCTTCTACCAATATATTCACAGTCTCTCCTCTGAATATGTCCAAATCACCTCAATCTGGCCTCAAGTCTCTGGGCTCGAGTCCAAGTCAAGTCTCAAGTCTCTGGGCTCAATCCAAGTCAAGTCTCAAGTCTCTTTAATAAGTCTCTGGTTATAATAAGTGTTGCATCATGTATGGCGACCCAGCCAGGCTGTGTAGAACACAGCAAAGCTATATATAAGGAATTCAAAGCATGTAATATGTTATTTTGACATCTTTCTCTATTAACATACCGTATCAGCTTTGATTTTGTTATGTAACTGTAAACAGGCTATTGCAACATGACAAAAACACCAAGAATGCTTTACTTTTAAGATAATATCTGCATTTTACCTTGTAGCATGAACGCACAGTACAGACCAAAAATTTAGGTTCTGAAGAAAAAGGACTCCCTTGTCTGTCGCTGAATTATAATGAAAGGCTCCTATTGTGTTTGCTCACACCATTTAGTATGTTTTTTAAGCAGTTTGGATTATGAACCATGATTACGTTTTATTTGAATACCCATGCCATTATACACAGTATAAATACATTATATTTGTGTCCTCATAAACAATATACATGAACACACACACACATATACACAGCGTGTATTACACACACACTTTTAAAAATGTTTTTTCCCCACCTTTTGAAAACGGGTGTGGACAACAAGGGTTAACATTAAACAAACGCTCATTTATATTTCATAAAGAAAACAGTCAGAGTTAACCTCCCGTAATGTTAGGTAGTAGCTAAAGCAAGAAGCAAGCTAACGGTAGATGGTCAATGCGCTAAACATGTTTACCAACCTGTGCGTTTTCAGATGCCTGATAAAATTAGATGTGGTTGAGCCAGAATCTTTTATTTTGAGACCGCATATTTTGCATTGGAGCGCTTCCTTTGTTTGGGCCGTTGTGTTGTAAGTTTTTAAACCCAAAACTTATGATGAGTGGCACAGCAGGTGCAGTTGACATGATTGTTCGTTGTCCTCTCATGTGTGGCCGCGCGCAGCAGATACGTAGTACGTCACGTGTTACGTGGCAGGTTATAGGTACCAGAGGGAGGGGAAAAACAGCGAGCTCATCAGACGTTTCCTAAAAATAAACATTGTTCATGAGTCCCGCAGCTCAAGTCCGAGTCGAGCCTGAAGTCTTTCGAGGACGAGTCTCAAGTCGAGTCTGAAGTCACTGTGTGTGCGATTAAGTCGCAGTCGAGTCCAAGGCTCAAACTCGAGTCCCCATCTCTGCTTCACTCTTGCTAATCTTTGCTACTTCCTGCTCTACACCAATCACCTCTTCTACTCTTCGTTCCCTTTCATTTTCCTCATTCATCAACTCTTCAAAGTACTCCTTCCATCTTCCCATCACACTCCTGGCACCTGTCAATACATTTCCATCCTTATCTTTAATCACCCTAACCTGCTGCACATCCTTCCCATCTCTATCTCTTTGTCTGGCCAACCTGTACAAATCCACCTCTCCCTCTTTAGTGTCCAACCTAGCATACAAGTCCTCATATGCTCTTTGTTTGGCCTTTGCCACCTCTACCTTCACCTTATGCTGCATCTCCCTGTACAACTGTCTACTCTCTTCAGTCCTCTCAGTGTCCCACTTCTTCTTTGCTAACCTCTTTCTCTGTGTATACTCCTGAACTTCCTCGTTCCACCACCAAGTCTCCTTGTCCACTTTCCTCTTTCCAGATGACACACCGAGTACCCTCCTACCTGTCTCCCTGATCACATTAGCTGTAGTGGTCCAGTCATCTGGGAGCATTTCCTGACCACCCAGAGTCTGTCTCAGCTCCTCCCTGAAAACTACACGACATTCTTCCTTTTTCAACTTCCACCGCTTTGTCCTCTGCTCTGCCTTTGTCCATCTTCTTCACTACCAGAGTCAATTTACACACTACCATCCTGTGTTGTCTGGCTCTCCCCTGCCACTACTTAGAGCCACTGGTCTCTTTCAGATTACAACGTCTACACAAGATATAGTCCACCTGAGTGCTTCTACCTCTGCTCTTATATGTCACCCTATGTTCCTGCCTCTTCTGAAAGAAAGTGTTCACTACAGCCATTTCCATCCTCTTTGCAAAGTCTACCACCATCTGTCCTTCTGCATTCCTGTCCTGAAGACCAAACCTGCCCATCACATTCTCATCACCTCTCTTCCCTTCACCTACATGCCCATTGAAATCTGCACCAATCACCAATCCGGTATGGAAGTCATTGTCGCGATTCACATTTTTAATTTGGCATGTGTTTTACGTTGGATGCCCTTCCTGCCACAACCCTCTGCATTTATCCAGACTTGGGACTGGCACAACAAGACACTGCCTTGTGCCCCCCTGCGGTTGCATTAAAGCGCTTCCACACTATAGATCACATTTACCCATACACACACATTCATACACTGATGGCAGGAGCTAACTGCCCATCAGTACAAATTAAACTAATCATTCACACACACACACACACCAAAGGCACAGCTTCGGGAGCAATTTGGGGTTCAGTATCTTGCTCAAGGATACTTCGACACATGAGAGGACTCAAAGTTTCCTTTGTACTGATGGGCAGTTAGCTCCTGCCATCAGTGTATGAATGTGTGTGAATGGGGTGAATGTGATATGTAGTGTAAAAGCGCTTTGATTAGTCTAGACTAGAAAGGTGCTATACAATTACAGTCCATTTACCATTGAAAAGAAAATTTAGGAGTGGATCTAAAGAACAGAAGAAGAGAAAATCAGAAATGGAAATGGAAAAAAAGAATAAAGCTCTTCTCTCTGCTGCGAGTCTGCTGACGACATGCTGCAGTAAGCTTATTGTTTATTTCCGGCCACCGGTATGCTTGTGTTGCAGCTTTAGCTCATCACAGTTAATTTGTTCGATTCGTCATTGCAGTGACTAATTATCTGCTGTACATGCAAACGTAGACTAGTTCTGCTTAAGCACTCATAGCTCTGTCCTTCTTTTAGTGACATTCTTGCTAATCACACAGTATTCACACTATTTGGGTTTTCTAGCTACCTTTCTTTAACTTATCGGCTAGCAATGGCTTCGCTACTCCCCTTCTCTCCCAGACTGTCCAAAGGATGCCCTAAGCAGAAGCTCACGTTTCACCACCAACCTGTTCACGTTTCCAACAAGTTCTCCCCACTCAGCGACACACCAACCCTGATTATTGGCAGCTCTACTTTGAGAAACGTGAAGTTAGCGACAACAGCGGCCGAAGTTAAATGTATTCCTGGGGCCAGAGCGGATGACGCTGAATCCAATTTAAAACTGATGGAGGATAAACGTAAATACAGTAAGATTGTTATTCACTTCAGTGGTGTTGAAGTAGGTGGTAATATTTATGAGACTCAATCATTTAATTAACTATAATTTTTCGTCATTCCGAAAGGGTGGTGCAGGGGGTCTTTATTAATTAAAGTCATTATTTATGTTTATCTTTGATAATCTTGATAGCCAAATCTAACTGATTGAACCTACACAATTTGGTGTCCTACATCATATTGACATATTTTGTCTTGCTGAAACCTGGCTGGGTCATGAAAAGTATGTTAGCCTAAATGAATCCACTCCTCCCAGTCATATTATTGCTCACATTCCTCAAAGCACCAGCGGAGGTGGAGTTTCAACCATCTTCGACTCAAACCTTTTAATCAACCCTGAGTCTTTCACACCCAAACCTAGAAAACAGGACAACCTATTCTATTTGTTGTAGTGTACCAGTCCTATCTGAATTGGCAGAGTTTTTATCAAGTTTAGTCCTTAAAACCGATAAAGTAATTATTGTAGGTGATTTTAATACTCATGTGGACGTTGATAATGATAGCTTTACGTTTAGCTCATTATTAGACTCAATTGGATTCTGTCAGAGTGTACATAAACCCATTCACTGTTTTAACCACATCCTTGACCTTGTTCTGGTATATGGCATTGAATTCCTATTACTGGACTACACGCCATTAGGCAAAAACTGCTGCTCTAGATATCTATCTGATAGTGCTGGAGCTAAACTTCAGGAAGTGATTCAATCAGAATTTAATTCAATGCTATGTCTCAATATAACAGGGGACTCTTATGCTAATTTCAGTCCCTCCCAAATTGATCATCTTGTTGATAGTGCTGCAGGCTCACTGCAAATGACACTTGACTCTGAGGCTTGACGTCAACAAGCCATGACTATTTCTTCATCTTAGATTCTAAGCCATCAACCTGTTCTTAGACCCCATTCCAACTAGGCTGCTTAAAGAAGATTTACCTTAATAGTTCTTTACTAGATATGATCAATCTTTCTGTATTACCACTATGTACCACTGTCTTTAAAAAACGCTTGCCTCGAAGCCTCGTTAAATTCCTATGACGCGCAGGGATCTCATTCACACGGACCACACAACATAGCGCGTGATACATTTTGAATTGAGTTGGCGCGATGGCGGAGAGTAAAGATGTCCATTAACGGCAGAGAATGTCTAAAGCCCCTCCGTCTGCAGCGTCGGACAACCTCGCGTTGAGCACCGCACACATATCCCATGTCCCTATCAATCGTCCCCACTAAGCTATGAAACCCCGGCCAATCTGTGCCCAGAATCAGGGGGTGCGTCAGACGGGGACTTCATACTATGTCTTTTCCCCCGATATCTAATTTCCACCGGCACTATCGGGTAACGTTGAACATCCCCATGCACACATTTGATACTCACCCATGCAGCCTCCACCAAAGGCCCAGGCCGAACCAGGATCTGGTGAATAATCGACTGGGTACAGCCGGAATCCACCATTGCCTGATGTATACCCCCTTGGATCCTTACCAGGACGCACTGGTAAGGATCGGGGGAGGGTGCCGGAGGGCCAGCAACCCAAATCACCTGTCCCACTTCCATCAGGGGGCACTCTCGACGGTAGTGTCCAGGTTGCCCGCACCTCCAGCACTCCTGCCCGGGTGTTCGAGGCTCCCCCTGCTGGTGGTACGCAGCCCCTGTAGCGCCTGGAACCTGGGGAGGGACAAAACTAGAGGCGGGTTTAGTCCGAGGGCTGGGAACAGGCCGGGCTGGCGGCACGTCCCGGGGGCCTACATCCCTTCTTCGTGGAGCCGGGGTTGGACGAGTCATCGCCCGGGCCACCGGCATCCGGCTCCTGGGGTGCACCCAGGTAGTCCTCTGCTAAAATCACTGCCGGCCGGGAGCCCCTTCTCGAATTGTTCCAGGACCCCCCTTTCATGCATCCGTGCCTCACCAGTGGATTCCCATGGCTGTAGACACCTTGTGACTGCGTCTTTCAGCTGTTGAGCCACGGTGAAGGATCGATCGGCCGGCCCAAGTCTCAGCTCCCTGAACCGATGGCGGTGGTCGTCCGGCGACACAGAGCCCCCACTGTCACAGAGCTTGGTCACTGGTCCTTTACTAGGGTCTCTTCCCCGATACATACACCGATGTAACCTTGGCTGCTGGGTACTGCTCCGCTCATGTTTCCGCGCGTCTGTCCTTCCTCCCTCAGGTCCAGCACGCTACTGTTATGCTACTGGTATGATTAAATGTTGATTCTCTCCCTTCCAGAGAAATGTATTCTCCTGACAGCTGGGAGCATGCTGCACCCACACAAGTGCTGCTTTTTTCTTTCTCTGATTATCAGAAGGTACTATAGCAGACTCTTCTGGACAATTTACATTCAGCATTTCTGACACAGGAGAATACTGCAGTCATATTAACACATGGTAGCTAGCTATTTTGGGTTTTCCATCTTTTACTCTTCATCATTGTCCTACATCAGGATACATCAGTCACTATTGCAATGTATTTTCCACCCACAGCCTGTCTGGATCATCAGTCCAGCGGGGGCTTAGAGAGCCGTGGAGACCATGAGGACCAACCCTGGTGTGGATGATATCTGGGTTGTTCTGAGGTGAAGAACCTTCTCTGACCAGTCCCTACCAGTAAGAGCAGTACTAGATGTACTCCTGATCCACTGCAGTTGAATGACCTGAGGAGGTCACCAGCATCCAGCTGCATGTCATCACTGCCCTCCACACTGCATTACCTGCCTCACCAGCAATGCAGGTGGAACAGCTGCTGCCAGTCCAGGGAAGACAGACAAGGCCCCAGGTCTATGAACAGTGTTATGGCAACATTTCATTGTTTAAGTGGCAGCTTGGTTTTCTGACTTGTCATATGTACGTATCAAAAGCACTGAACCACAAAACTATTCACTGAAGGCTCCTGTTACATTTAACAAGGTATGTGGCAAAACCAGGTAAGAGGAGTCAGTTTATAGAAAATGTACTAATTTCTAAATCTTTATTTCTAAATTATTAAACTGACAAAAAACATTCCCAAGGGCTCATATTTATCGCATTCGTCAACAAAATATAATTTCTACGCAGCTATTAATAAAAATATTAAAACTCAGCTTTAATATACTGACATGGGACATTTCCACAGGATATTAAGAGCAAAGATTTAGATGGTAACAAAAGTACACGTCTTTTACAGGAGATATTATGCTCCCAGGTGAACATCTGGCCAGTTCCAGATGATTCCTAATCTCGACCCTCTTCATTTCAAACTGGAAAGTACTTTTCACTTGTGTGAACTAGTGCAATGCGGTTGTGTCCTCCTTGAACTCCAGCCTGCTAGTTCTTTAAACTGTATTTGTAAAAATATGCAATGACTATCTTCTGCATCAGTTATAGCACAAAGAAAGATCCTTTACAAGTTGAACCTATGACTAAAAGATTAACTCTAAATTGAGCATCATCTTCATGAGTCTTTTGAGAACAGAGGATGATGTCCATGTAATCTCCCTTCTCCACAACCAGGTGGATGGCACTAAACACGCTGCTCAATACATCAGGTTTTCCTTAAGTGGACATTCAGTTTTCACCATGTGGATAACTTTTCTATTAACACAAGACACTTTAATAAAGACTTGAAACATGGCAATATGTATCTTATACATACCAGCTTGTCAGACCAGATGTATGGAGGTTTGCTTCAGTGCGGGACCATCGTGCACATAGACTTACTGTATATATTTAATACCCACACCTTGAAATGGGAACTCTAAATACTATGGCTGAGTGTATGACACAGTTCTCACATTTCACTATATTATGACATGATTAATAAAACTTTTTTATGAATTGACTGAAAAGTAAGTCTTTCTTATTACATGAGCGCAGAATTCCTCGGTCTACCTGTGATGAGCTGATCCCCCTCAAAGTGCTCACTGCAGAATGAAGTCAGAGGAGGACCTGCCAGAGGGAGTCCACTTCTCTCTCCTCATGTCCAACACCCACTGATTCAGCCTGGGTTCCTCACCTAAAGAAAATGTATTTGCACACAGAGAAATTGTTTTGTACACAAAAAAACAAAGCACCACGTCTTCCAGGTGAACTGCAGTGAAAGCATTAGTATAGGTTGTAAGCAAGCTACTAATTTTACCCAGGTTAGCATTAGCTTATAACACCTCTGTAGATAAACACAAAATGCCAACAACTGCCCCACTCTAATAAACTAATGTCTGAACTCGAGGTTGAGCATATGGATGGTATCTGAGGTAGAAACCAACTCCTTAAGAACAGTGTCGGCATGGTAGTCCACGGTGCATCTACTTCCCGTTCGACTGCTCAGTGTGGCCAGGAAGGCCCGCCCAAATCCAGTTGAATGATAGCTTGGCCATTCAAGGAAAAGCAAAAGAAATAGGGAAAAGAAAAAGGAAAAATAAAGTGATGTAAATAAACAAATTACATTATATAATGTTGGGCCTCACCATGTAGGACAAACAAAGACTGCGGGCTGCATGCTAGGTTCAAGCCTTAATCTCAGGCCTGACTGAAAAACAAAGACTAGACAGCAAAAGGCGACAGGACAGACCCAGCCATTATTTCACACGAAGGTGTAAAATTGAAATGAAATCTCGCCTAATGCCAACACGAGATCTCATTTGAACCTAAACAACTTATTGGACGAGACGCGCAAGATGGCACATGAAACCTTGGTGCACGGCTATGACGACACCAAGACCAGTGCCACACTCGCCTCCTGGCCATTTTCCACAGTAACTTGTTTACTACAGGAGGCGCATCACGTCTTTCTCCATAGTAACTAATGTTATCTCAAGAAGACGCTTTTCATGTGACTTTCATTACCTTTCATTACCATAGAAAGGACGAGTCTCCACTCGGTGGACGAACTAACAGACTGTCTGCGTTTGTTGAAACACTTTCCGGATCCCAGATCGTTACTCCTTTCAATCCTTGGCTGCAGAAGGGAGTGATACGACCTGATCGCTGCTCCACGGAGAGCCAAACCGCCGCTGAGCCCCCCTCCAAACCAACGTCGACTGCTGTTTCCCTCTCGTCTTCCCTCCGCAGGAAGAGAAAACATTCATTTATATGCAAATAGATATATATATATATATATATATATATTTAAAAATATATAAATAATTATATAAAGAAATGAACAGAAATATGAAAGTAAATTACTCTTATTATTCTTTAATATTTTGTTATTTCTCTTTATAGTGCCATATTTATACATTCTTTTATGTATTTCTCTTTATATTTCCACGTTATTTTATTTACTTATTTATTCTTTCATTTATTTCTCTTTGTTTCTACATTTATTTCCTTGTTTTTTTTTACAGATTTATTCTTATTTCTGGCACTCCTGTGATTCCATAACTAAATGCCCCATGCTAGCAAACAGTCTCAACAGCACAGTCTAGCTTCCACACACTTCTCCCCTGATTAGCACATGTATGCGTGAAAATAAATAAAATTGCCTCCTCTAAAACATAACAATGTTAATGCACTTACTTTATGTTTATTTTCAAGTAGCGTAACATTACCTTTACAACAAAAACAGCAAAAGTGTAAAGAGCACGGAGAATGCGTACCAGACACAAAGAGGAAGTAAAGCCAACAGAAGTGAGTGCAGATTGTAAAATAAGATTTTTCCTACACTTCTGACACACGATATATTGCAAGAAAATCATTCACAATATAACACAATATCCAGGGGCGGCTCTAGAAAAATATTTATGGGGTGGCCAGAGGGGGGCAGGAATTTCTGAGGGGTGGCAACATATCGCAGATGTGTATATGTACTGAATTTAAGCACAGTTAGATTATAAATAGTATGTACACACTACAATAGGGCACAGGCTGCCATTTACAAACTCATACAGACAAACTTTATCTCTTGCAGTCAATATCTAGCATCTGAGGTTTCATGTGAAACCGTTCATATTAGGAATAAGTGACAATACAATGTGATCTCACTTAATAGGAGATAGAAGTATGATAGAAGTAAGGGGCATTATCACAGGAAAGGCATTTTTTCCTCATTCTTGTCTGAAATTACATACCCAAATGAATGGAGTATATTTTAACAACAAAAAAGGATGTAGGTATAATGTTGGCCTCAAAAGAAAGCCAAGAGCTGGGAGATTACAATAGAAGTGTCAGGGATTCAGGTATCTATACTCTGTCAGATAAAATGCATCTGGAACACAGTAGGATATTGAAATGTTTACCTTCGCCTAAAAAAACACACCTTATTTATAGTGAAAACACATTTGAATCATAGATAAATAAACCTAAGCCTTCTAGGAATTATTAAAATAATATCTGATAAGTGACTGTGCCAAAGTAGATGCTAATAAAGTGAACCTGAGCAGTTTGACACATGTTTTATCACAAATATTTCCAGCATTTGTGCCATTGGTCTTAGGTACCAGGCAGGAAAACTGATTATATTTCACTTATAGAGATCATTATGGTAATTCATTCCATCAAAAACAACTGTTTTTGAGTCATTTTGAAATTGTAATTTGGGTCAGTGTCACCTAGCACTAAATGCAGCGCTGCAGCTGTATGAGCAGATTCGCGAGCGGATATCTTGGCAGCCCTTTGGGCGATAGGAACACGTTCGGCTTAGAAACACCAATGACGATCCAGAAGGAAGTAAGCCCAAAGATAGTATATTGTGGTGAGAGCGCTACCCCGCTCTCAAGGCTCCGTTTGTACTTGTGTAAACAACCAGTACTTCCGTGGTTCAATTCAAACTAACTCGGAGGTATCAGAGGATACAGTAGCAGCGTTTTTTCGAATCGGAATCTAACGTTTGACCTGAAAACAGCAAAGGTAAGACACACTTTATGATTTAGCTATGTTTTTCTTTGTTACAGTTTTGACTGTAGCTCGCTGAGATGCCGTGGCATGGCAACGCGGCAGCCATGTTGTAATCCGCAGCATCTGTGCTTTCAGACGGTATATTCAATTCAATTCAATTCAATTTTATTTATATAGCCCAGTATCACAAATCACATTTGCCTCAAAGGGCTTCACAATTTGTAACATACGACACCCTCTGTCCTTAGACCCTCGATTCGATTAAGGAAAAACTACCCAAAAAAACCCCCTTTTAATAGGGGCTGAAAAACGATAGAAACCTCAGGAAGAGCAACAGAGGAGGGATCCCTCTCCCAGGACGGACAGACATGCAATAGATGTCGTAAGTACAGAATAGATTTATAGCATCAAAACTATAACATATATAGCCATGATGGCAAAACTGTTGTATATACATACACATTATTACGTTAGAAATGTTTAGGTGGCAAAACACAAGGGAAGATGATGGGTCCAGACGGACAGCCGAGCAGCTCCAGTTGAAGGCCAACGAGCAGGACCTGAGCCACTCGTCCCCTGCACCATAGACACAGCAGCACTGCCCCAGCAGGTCGCCATAGTCACCGATCCAGATACATCTCCGGACACTGAAATACCTGCTGAAAGTGACACTAAGAAAGAATAGACAGACGACAAAGCACAAAACTCCGGGAGAGGGAAGAAGTCAAGTTAGTGACATGCATTTATGGGATGCGAATGCATACGGATGGAGAGGAGGACAGAGGTGAAGAGAGAGAGGTGCATCATGGGAAGTCCCCCGACAGTCTAGGCCTATAGCAGCATAACTAAGGGATGGTTCAGGACTCTCCTGAGCCAGCCCTAACTATAAGCTTTATCAAAGAGAAAAGTCTTTAGCCTACTCTTAAATGTGGAGATGGTGTCTGCCTCCCGAACCCGAACTGGGATCTGATTCCACAGGAGAGGAGCTTGATAGCTAAAGGCTCTGGCTCCCATTCTACTTTTGGAGACTCTAGGAACCACAAGAAACCCTGCATTCTGAGAGCGCAGTGTTCTAGTGGGGTGATAAGGTGCTATGAGCTCTGTAAGATACGACGGTGCCTGACCATTAAGAGCTTTATAGGTGAGGAGAAGGATTTTAAATTCTATTCTGGATTTCACAGGGAGCCAGTGCAGAGAAGATAGTATTGGAGTAATATGATCTCTTTTCCTAGTTCCTGTCAGTACACGTGCTGCAGCGTTCTGAATCAACTGGAGAATTTTAAGTGACTTTTTCGGGCTGCCTGATAATATGGAATTGCAGTAATCCAGCCTTGAAGTAACAAATGCATGGATTAATTTTTCTGCATCACTTCGAGACAGGAAGTGCCTGATTTTGGCAATGTTACGTAGGTGAAAATATAGATTGTGTGGGTAGCTGGAAGTGGTGAAAGTAACAGAATCACGAAATTGTGAAATACATATTTTCGCGTTTCTGATCATAATTAATATAATTGCCTTGGGTGTAACTGTGTTTCGTGTCGGCTGTCGATGCTTGGTACAGGCTTGTAGCGGAGTTTCTCCCCTTTCTTTTGGTATGAAGCATGTTAGGATTGGTGCTTCCTAGCCTGTGCTGTACAGGACTGTGTAAGCCCCCTGTACAGGGGTCTCTCGTAATAGACAGGTTTTAAGGTAAGACACAGGTGAGAGAGTGGCAGGTGTGTTAGAGGGAGCGTTGCAGGCAACATCTGTACAAGAAGAAACTATACAAAGAAAAACTTACCCATGAAGATCTATGGACTGAGCTGTGCTAAAGTGAGCATAAATACACCGGGGAAATAAATGGATCACGGCACTCAGACAAGGTGCTGGACGTCGCTTTTATTGTTTACTCAGAACACACATCCTGGCTCCCTCGCTTAGCGCCGCTCAGTTTTCCAAACAAATGCGTCTCTTGCCGCTCTGACGTCATCTCTCGCTGCATTCACTGAAGTCGGAGATTCGCGCTCATAAATTGTCAAATTGGCCATAACTTTTAATAAAATAATATTTCATATAAAAAACCTAAAACAAACCACCCCCTAGCTTTAAAAAGTGACATAAAGACTAATTTTATATTGAACAGGTAACAAGGTCACCTTATGGCTGGGCCATGAGCTCTCCCGCAGCTAGCTAGCTTATACAGCGACAGTTAGCCAGAAACTAACAACAATATCTCAACAAAACCCATATCTTGCTTTCACATAAAACAAGTGCAACATGCCATAAACTATTACTAACATGTGCTCATATATTTAGAATGCTTTGTGTTCGGTAATTACCTTAAACCAGGGGAATAGGAACAGGAGCAGGATGAAGAACAACACATGCAGCTCTCGCCTTCACTCGTCTGTGTTGAGTGAGGGAGAGGAACGCGAGCCCCCTACTGGCGCCCCGAGGCATTACCAACAGATCCATGAACAGTTAACCCTCACAGACAACGATCTGCATGACTGATCTGCATTCCTCTTTCTGGATCACTGGCTGCATAGTTTTAACAGCAGCCTGTACTAATAGACATCTACAACCAAAAATGAAATGATATGTCCTGAAAATGGAATACCACAGTCAAACAAAAATGAGATTAGCTTTCCACATATAATACTTTTGACTGACAATGAAACCATCTTAATCTGTCAAATTCTACCTGTCACGAGAAGACCCAGAGCAAGAGGCCTTCTCTCCACTGGCTCCTCAACCACCATCTGTGCTTCACTGTGGCTCACGGTGTGACCTCAAACCTTTCCTTGTTCATCAGGTTGTGTAACTTTCCTCTTATGTCTAGTATTAGCTGTGCATGTTCTATAGCAAACAAATCCACTGCATCTACATAATGCTTCGTACAGGTAGATTTTATGGCTGGGCTGTTTTATAGTTTTATTTAGGTTGGTTGCTATAATTACATTTTCTTTTTTAACATTTTGTTACTGTTCTGAAACAGGTCTACAGAAAACTTTGGATACTGCTGCAAAGGAGAGGGAGGACCTGAAGCTGTGGAGGCCATTATTAACCACCTGTACTGGACTGCAGCTTCCACTCTATGTGATGGTGAACCATGTTCAGAACATCATGAACACGGCACGCTGGACCTTGTACACTATGTGGCTGAAAAATAATTAGTGGTCCAATCTTCAGTGGTTCAGCCCAACAGCCATTTTCAGGATAAAGAGTAAAAACACATGAACAAGGTGTTGTGCAAATCACAAAACATTAATATCCTCATGAAGATAGAATTTATTGCAGGGCTTTTGTATTGGACTGTTTTAGCTTGGTGGTAGTAAACCCTTTCTGGTTTGCTATTTAAAAATCAAGAACAAATGATCGAACGACGTTCCCTTTATCTTCAGATATCTAATAAACTGGAACTAACTATTTATTGTATTTGAATATTCTGTCCCGTCAAATGCTAATGGTACCATTTAGTCACAGGAATTAATACGAGAGGGATTAGGGTTTACAAATATCCTTACAATGAGCATAGGTGTCGGCCATCATGGAGTCTGACAGTGGGAAACTCCAGGTCACCACAGGCTCCATGAGAGAGAAGTGCTGTCTTGTCCTCCGCTGCGCCTGCCGAGATACCAAGGACGAGGCGCTCGGCCTGTATCTCGCACAGCGTTCACAGTTTAACACAGGACATTAATGTGAAACCAGCACAGATGTTTTGCTTCCCAGTTTTCAGGTTGAGATTATTAAAAGTCCAGACAGATAAAGTCCGATCGGTCCTACAATTCATATTATCCTCAGCCAAAGACATACTCAGGCACATTTGTTTTGTAAGATATCTCAAAACCTGGCAGGAGATATTCAATGTAATCTGTTAAACACTTAGGCCACGGGCCGAGGACCGAGTGACTAGATTCTTTGTTGCTTTGTTTTCAAAAGTTTCCTCAACATTGGAAGAGAGCATTTTGAACATTTTCACTCTTTACTTATACTCATTGTACTCTGTTGAAAAACTGGTCTTGTGTGTATTTTGATGTAGTAAATGCTAATTAAAAGATTTACTATTAAAGTATTAAGGATTGCACAACCAAGTATGCTCTCTGTTTTTTAGTTTTAAATGGGTCAGTTGGGATATTTTTCTTTTGACCATATACAGTATATTTGTCACATCCACATACAGTCAGTCATTTTCTACCGCTTGTTCCCGTTTTGGGGTCGCGGGTGACTGGAGCCTATCCCAGTAACTTCGGGCCTTAGGCGGGGTACACCCTGGACAGTGGCCAACTCGTCACAGGGCTGACACAGAGACAGACAACCATTCACAATCGCATTCATCCACTGAGGACAATTTAGAGTCACCAATTAACCTAAACATGCATGTCTTTGGACGGTGGGAGGAAGCCGGAGAACCCAGAGAAAACCCACAGTAACATGGGGAGGACATGCAGTCTCCACCCAGAGAGATCGTGGTCTGGTCCGCAACAACTTATTGTACATATACACATGTCTAAATATATGTATAAATTAATAAATTAATAAATGCCCAAATACATTTAATATTTAAATATTCAACATTTCTTTTAATTTGTGATGTATTTATTAATGGTGACATTTAAGCAACATATAGATATTATGAACACAAGTTAACATTTTGTCTGCACAAGATCATTTATCTTTTTCTCCCTACATGCACATCACAAAGCTGCATGGAACAACAACTATAATTTAAAGCCTAATCAGTTTGGCTTCTTATTAAAATATATTTCTGTCTCACGAGCTCGCTCACACACTTGCACGTGCGCCAGGAGAAGTCATGGCAACAGAACGGTGACGCGCGACCAAGCTCACGTGAGGTCTGCAGACTCGTTCGCTTTGTGACTTTGAAGTTCAACTTGAACTTGACAGAGTTGACCTGCAGAACCTGAGCGCTGGAAGAATGAACTCTTTGGAGAGCTAAAGCTTTGGAAAGCACCTGGAAAACGGACCTTGTTGGAGAACTGAACCAGAGGAGAACTGATAAGAAGAAGCTAGCAAACTACTGAGAGACGCTGTAACAGAGGACCAAATGAGGACCGCTGATCCGAGGCCAGCGGGACAATCATCACCCAGATAAGACAACTAAATTCATGTTTTTCCATAACACTTTTAAAGCTTTTTAAGTTCGAAAATTAAGAGAACTTGTTGAATTTAAAGGTGAACAGAATGTTTGATGGCGTGTGAAAAACTGATTGGCTGATACTCCACGTTTATTCTGTGTAAAAGGCTAAATTTGGGCTGTGAGTGAAAATCTAATAGACATCTAACCATGGCCCAAGAATAGACAGCTAATGAATGACTACATGTATATGTCTAATATACAACAAAATGATGACTAAAAGATTCTTTTCACTTAAATACAACAGGTTCTGAAATGAGAATCCATATGAAAAATGTATATAAAGTTTGTATTTATCAAAATAACATTAACAACTTAGACAGTACTTTAGATAATACAAATTGATCAAAACAGCAAGATTAATTGTTGCCTTTATTCTTATATCAAACCCTTTTGCCACCGGGAAACTGGTCATCATAGCATCTGCCAATACAAGAAAAAAAATTGCACAAGAAAAGTATTGACATCATAATTTTAATTGTCTTTTGCCTGGATGCAGACTAGAGCTAGGCAATATAGAGTTTTAAGAGATATGCTTATATTTTCCAAATAAGTTGCACGTTTCGTTAGAGTTTAAGGGCAGAAAGAAACACAGTTACAGTAACTTAACGTTATACGTGCAGGTAACGTTAACGTAGCTTGTTAGAAAAAAAAAATACTATCCAATTTTACCCGCTAAAATGTCACAGTTCCTACACATGACGACAAATAATGTATTTAAATAATAAACAGGTCAAAACAAACGAGCACACATACTTACAAGATCAAAGTAGAGATTTTAAGGTTTGCTGTTGCTTGACCGCTGCTCTACGATGGTTTAAAAGGCTCACTCTCGAGTATAGTGGCAAAAGTGGTCGCGGGTCGCCAGTAATCACGGCTCAGTAGGGCTTGTTGCCATCTAGCGGCTGAGAATTGTAATTGCATTTGTATTGAACTTAAAATGAAAGCCCGTCGAATAATATCCTAGAATGTGTAGAATGAATGTTAGTGACAGCAAAGCTAATGCTAATTCAATTGTTTAAATGTTTACAAATGGGTGGGCTAAAAGCAGACTAGGGACGTAGCCCGTCCCATTCAGAACTAAATCGTGGCTACAGATAGACCATGTCATGAAATGCGTCTTGTAGATATTATTGACATTGCGAACATGATAGGATAGCACCCATCTTATGTGCTACCTGGCCAAAAACTACAATGAATCAGTTTTGAATTTTGACTAAACGTGGGCTACAAATAGTCGGTCTGACTAGGAGCTAATTCGTGGCTACGCACAGCCCATGCAGAGAACACGTGAAAGAAAATAAACTAAACACCTTGTAATCACTGTTGACTCTGCTTACGTGATGGAATAACGTACATCTTGCAAGTTATTTGGGCCAAAATGACATTCATGTGCATGTGCGCGTCCCACGTCGCATGCACGTGCTGTGATTTCATTAAGTGGGCGCATGATATTAATAAGAAGCTACTGTAGTGTTCACAGACATTCTGACGTTTGTGTGGTTATTCTGGTGAAGCCCTGTTGTGCATGAACTAGTCAGAGTACCCACGGTTTTAGTTGGCTTTATCAATGCAGCTTATTGCAAACCATAGAGGTGACGGAGACTGTGACAACTATCTATTTAGGCCTGGTTTTAAGAGGGGATCGATCTTCCTGATCCAGGTCTGATTACATATTTACCGCTGATCCTTTGTGTTGATAGGAGCCAGTTGAGCTATTTGGCTGAAATACCTCAAGTGGCTCCTACATGTGGCGTGCTGGCACTTTTGCGTCTGCCGGGGCTATTTTAACCTTGAGGGCTGGCCTTTGCGTCTGGCAGGGCTGACGATGCCCTAGGTAGCGACTTGCACCAGGGCCTAGCTGTATTTGGTGTCTGGTTTCTCACATTGTAGCCTTGAGGGCTGCTGTTTGCATCTAGCAGAGCTGGCGAAGCCCCAGATAGTCTTGGCATCTAACACCTTAAATATAATATGATGCTCTTGTTAATGCCATAATAATATTTTATCCAAGATGATATGTATAAAGCCTTTATTATAATTATATATGTGTAACATTATTATTATTAATAATAATGTCACGGTCACATGGTAGTTATTTGTGCTATTGATTGGTTTCCGAATGTAAAGAAGGCGGGTCTTATAGAATACGAGCCTGTCAGGGACAGAGACAACGGGGGAAGAGATAAAGAGACACAGGAGGAGGAACGAAAGAACACAAAAAAGTTGGCCTGCTGCAGAGTAGTGAAATGGCGAGCTGTGAGCCGTCAGTGTACAGTTGGTGATGTAAGACGAGTGAGGCGACATTGCGGGGGTTTGAGTCAGACTCACCCTTCACTCTACCTAGGAGTCAGCAACTGATGGGACTTAGTATATGTTGTGGCCTGTTAGTAGCTGGTGAAGCCACAAGGCTTAGTGTTAATGACTTCCCCTGGACCTAACAAGAATTCCCTTCTCCAGTTCTACCTGTGCCGTGACAATAATATCATTATACATTTAGTGACGATATTTAGGCCTGGTTTTGAGAGGGGATCGATCTTCCTGATCCAGATGTGATTACATATTTACCGCTGCTCCTTTGTGTTGATAGGAGCCAGCTGAGCTATTTTACTGAAATATCTCAAGGGGCTCAAACATGTGGCGTGCTGGCATCTTTGCGTCTGCCAGGGCTTTTTTAACCTTGAGGGCTGGCCTTTGCTTCTGGCAGGGCTGGCGACGCCCTAGGTAGCGACTTGCACCAGGAACTATCTGTATTTGGTGGCCACAACATATACTAAGTCCCATCAGTCGCTGACTCCTAAGTAGAGCGAAGGGTGAGTCTGACTCAAACGTATTCTATAATACCCGCCGACTTTACATTCATGAACCCATCAATAGTACAAATAACTACCATGTGACCGTGATATTATTATTATTATCTATAATAATAATAATATTACATATATATAATTATTATAAAGGCTTTATACATATTGTTGAGGTAGGCCCAGCCTCACCTCTCTCCGAGTTGGTTGAGAAGAAGAGATTCACCAGAGACCTTTGAAACTCAAACCACTTTATTTCACAGCATAGTACATACAGATTAATCTGGAGGCACAACGCAACCACCTCAGGCTTCTGTTCCCCGTGATGCCTGCGCTATGTTCCCAGCTAAGACAGCAAAACTCTTGGTTATATTCTACCCCATCCCCTGTCACACATTTTCAGTACTTTACGTAGCTTGTTATCTCAGCATGCCTCTGTTCCTTTCGGCCTTGGTCCAACCCTTCTCCCTCGTCCTCTTAAATTGGACAATCTAAGGACGTTATAATGAACATAATTAATTCGGTCTACGTTCTTACTCGGGGTGATGGGAAACAAGGCCGAGAGAAGGGGGATATTCTCGAAGCCGGCTGCTATTTGGTCTGCTAGTTTATACTCATTAGGAACGCCCCTAGGTACCCCTATGGCGTCTATATACGTTGGGGAGTCTTTAGTCGGGTCAAAAGAGTTAGTAGATCGTTTTGGGAGTACGTGGCGGCGGCGGCGGCGAGCTGTAAGGGCACCTGCAGTGGTTACTGTGGGCCTGACCGTGTGAGTCCCTAACCTTGCCATAGCACAAGTGCCGAGGGTGCCAGTCGGAACGCGTACGAACAGCCGGTGTCCTCCACAGTAATAGTACAGCCCTGCCCTGGCCCAAGGCCCAATCAAGCTATTATTACCATGAGTCACATTACACCAGTCTGTGGGGATAGTACCATAGTTAACTGTTGGATTGCGATGTGGTAAGTTAAAGCAGGTGTAACCTCCCTTACCTTTGTAAGGCGTGAATGCTCCTGTCGTGGTGGTGTTCTTAATAGGGGGAAAAATTGTTGCCAGTGTGGTGCAGTTGGAAGGTGTACTTTGGTGTGTAAGCCCTAACAAACAGTTATAGCCCCACTGATCTCCCGGGTGTAGTGGAGCCGGTTCGGTGTATAATTGTGGTCTGGCGGCTGCACATGCAACACAATTTCCTACTTTCTGTTCCCTGGCTGTTTGAACCATCCAGTCTAACCAAAGATTGCTTTCCTGCTATCCGGTCGCCATAGCTACAACATCTAGGGGTGTGAGCCTGTTATAATCTACTGTGATTACCTCGGTTTTAAGTTTGGGCTGTTGCGGTTGTGAAGGTGGCGATGCCTGATTTAGCCGGTTTGTCGGATTTTTGGGTGGGGGATCTACAATATCGATGTAAATGGCCGCTCCGCTGTCCCTTCCGCTCAAATCCACCCCCAAGAGCATCGCCACTCTCTTCTGGCCATACGGCCCGTGATCCCTGGGAGAGATGGAGATTGAAAGGGGGTTCTGACTTGTGGAATAGTCTCGTTGCAGCCCTACCCCTGACCACCACTCCTGGTGTTGCTTTGCCAGGTCGTAAGGGTTTGGTGCCCATGTCCCTGAATACTTGGTTACCTGTCCCCAGTATTCACAGCTTGGTAGTGGGGGCCACCAGCCAGTCACATCTGTCTCGCAAGGTTCTACCCACGTGGGGGGAGCGAAGAGATAGACGTCGTGCCCCCTCCACAAGGAGTTATGGCCTCCGCAATTTATGATGGCGCACAAATCCACCTTGAATGTCGTGAAAGTGTTTTTCGTATACTTGAGCACTGGTCCTGGCCACCGGCTTTGGCAGTATGTTTTGGCGGAGGCACCCTCCCTCTTTTCTCTGAGAATGGATGACCCCTCCTGAAATTCACCACACAAATACAAGATTAAAGGCACAATTATCACACTTATACATGCTAAAAATGCTATCCACTTTGGACTTCCCCACATCCCCATCTTAAGACTACATATTTTTACACTTTCGTATTAAAACCCTCTATTTTATCTTACAGTCTCTTCGTCCTCGATGTGTCCTCACTTCTGGCTGGGGATTGTGTTCGTCCAGCTCGTTCTTCTATGACCTGGGCGAAACGTTCCAGAACTTCACCCTCTAAAGCTAAAAGTGTATTCTTGTCGCGCAGGTTTAGGTACAGGGGTTGACTTCCCTGCCCTTTTTCACCACTGACCAGAGGATTATTCTGCCTCTTTTGCTGGGGTCTGGGTGTTCTCTGATTCAACTGAACCAGCGCTTTCTGCTCGCAGTCGCTGGAGATCAGCTCCTGTTTCCTTGAGGCTGCGACCTGGCTCCTCGGCCGCTGTACACTGGCTCCAGTGGAACCAGGTATCACATTTTCCTTTGAGTCGGACTGCGTGGGATGTTCTCTCGGTGACTTCGAAAGGTCCAGTTCACCTGGGCTCGGACCACTTCCTTTTGATGACTCTCAGCAACACCCACGGTGCCGTAGGTAACGCTGCTCCTCCACCCAGAGCCTGCTTCTCCCCCACCTGTTTGGAGAAATCTGAAACGAGAGCTTGTAGTTCATTAAAATATGTCTCATGCTCCATTTTCTCTCTGTGCTCTCCTAGTCCCGGTGTGGCACTGGGACCCGGAAACTATCTGTCTCCCTGTGAGTAACTCATATGGAGTAAACCCTGTTCCCTGGTTGATTGAGCTCCTAATGGTCATTAGAGCCAATGGTAGGGCATCAACCCAATTAAGTTTGGTCTGTGCACAGATTTTAGCCAATTTCTGTTTGATGTTCTGGTTCATTCTCTCCACCTTACCCTGTGACTGGACTAGACTAGACAGACAGTGCCGAATGAATGCTTTAACCCCAACATTGCTTCCACTCTCTGGAGGTAGGAAACCCATGTCTTGGAATGTAATGGTTTATCAAGCACTTTATAAAAGTAGCCCCGTCCTCCTTTCATGCGGGCCACGCCTCTGGCCACCCTGTGAATGTGTCAACACACACCAGCACGTACCTGAAACCTTTCACCGGTTTAATCATATCCGTGTAGTCGATCACCACCTCCTGGCCAGGGCAGGTAGTAATAGGGAAACACCCCATTTCCGGTCTCACCACCGGCTTGGGGTTAAAATGTGAACAAACTGTACAACTCTTTACAAAATTCTTGGTCATGTCGGCCAGGAACGGATGCCACCAATGGCACAAGTTCTTGTTCATCTGATTAGCCCCCACATGACCCAGACCATGAGCTTCTCTCATAGCTCTGGCCCTAATACCTGGTGGGAGGACCATATGTCCGTCTGGTCCTCTCCAAAGTCCATCCTGCTCAATTGCTCCCCTCCGCATCCATACTGATTTCTCTTGGGCCCCTGCCCCCTTTTGATATTCTTTCACCGCCTCTGGAGTGAGCTTGATGGGTTCCGGAGTTTCCTCACTGGCCAACATTTGATACGTCTGCAAGTATCCTGCTGCCTTTTTTGCTGCGGCATCTGCTTCCTGATTTTCTTTAGCTACTGGAGTGCTAGCCTGGTCATGTCCTCTGCACTTTACTACAGCCACTTTTTTAGGCAATGTCAAGACCTGCATTAACTCTTTCATTTCTTGTTCATGCCTAATAGGTTTACCTCCTGCTGTCAAAAAACCCATACGCATCCACTGTCGCATTTCCATATGCACGGCACCTGCGGCATAGGCGGAGTCGGTATAAATGGTCACTTCTTTACCTTTTCCCCATTTCAAAGCTTCAATGACCGCTATCACTTCTGCCCTCTGTGCTGACTGCTGTCCCTGCAGCTGCTCTGCTCTGATAGTTTCATATCCTGTTTCTGTCTGCCTGACTACAGCATATCCTGCCTGCAATCCTTTTGTGTCATGTTTATAACAACAACCGTCTGTGAACAACTGTTCCGAACCTACCACTGGTTGAGCCTCCAAATCTGCTCTCACCTTAACATCCTTTATGATTTCCCTCTCGCACTCATGTGGCTCACCTGTTCCCATTCTGTCTTCCATGTTGATGCCTTCATGTGTGAATGTGAGATTCGGCGCTTCCAAGATCTTATATAGCCTTAGTTGTCTGAGAGAAGTCATCGTGAATGTCTGTGAGGTCACAAAGGCCACTACACTGTGGGTGGTCAGTATGGTCAAGGGGTGTCCCATTACCACGTGGGCTGTTTTCTGGAGGATTTTAGCCACTCCTGCTGCATGTTGTGTGCATGTGGGAGGTTGTTTTTCCATTAAGTCTAGCATAATGCTAACATACATTAGCACATGTCTCTCTCCCCCTTTTTTCTGAAACAGAACACCATTTACCACCCAATCTGTTTCAGAAACATCTAAGAAAAAAGGGAGTGTGTAGTTTGGTAGAGCAAGTTCTACTGCTTGGGACAGTTTCTGCTTCAGGTCAATGAAGCACTGTTCAGCCTCTGTAGACCAGTCCAACGGGCTTTAAGGTTTCTCACGCCGTGGGCATTAACCATTTTACGAAGGGGATGTGTTAGACCTGTGTAATTAGCAATGTAGTTCCTGCTGTAACCTGTGAGACCAAGGAAAGAAAGCATATCTTTCACCGTGACTGGGCGAGGGTGATGCAAAATGGTAGTTCTGTGTGTGCTAGACAATCCCGCCCCTTTTTGTGATATTACCCTCCCCAAAAAGGAAACTTGTGTTCTGATGGCCTGGAGTTTAGAGTTACTAGCTTTAAATCCCTTTTCTGCTAGTCTAAGCAAAACATTCTTTGTAGCCTGCGCACATGCCTGTGGGTTTGGGGCAGCAATTAACAAATCATCTACATACTGAATCAATGTACAACCTGGTGGCAATTCACAATCACTAAGTGCCTGTTTTAACACCTGATTAAATAAACCTGGGGAGAGAGCAAAACCCTGTGGAACCCTGGTGTATTGCAGTTGCTGACCTTTGTAGGTAAAGGAGAAAATTTCCCTGCATTCTGGAGCTAAAGGCAAACAAAAGAACACATTAGCCAAGTCAATACATGTGAACCATTTCTGGTCCGGTGTGAGGCTATTGAGTGCAGTGTATGGATTAGGAACTGGAATGGTGGGTGTGGTTAGAACGTTGTTAATAGCCCTCAGGTCATGTGCCATGCGATATTTACCTGTCCCTTGTTTCTCCACAGGTAATATGGGAGTGTTCCAGGGTGAGCAGGAGGTTTCTAGAACACCTGATTTTAACAGTCCATCAATAGTCTCTGCAATGCCTTTTTCCTCCTCCCGTTTACGGGGGTACTGTTTCAACCAAATCGGCCATTGTGTGGAAACTTTAAAGGAGATTGGTTCACAGTCAGTCAACCCTACGTCCGTAGGTCCGGTGGACCAGAGTGAGTCAGGTAAACTGTCGATTACATCCGCTGCCAGGGGGTGATCGGTCTTTTCCCGACCATGGTCTCTAGAGACAAGTTCATGCTGTAAGAGGGCAGTGTCTGTGCAAGTCAGGTTAATACAATACATTTTAGTGCTGGCCGAAAACGTCACCTGTGGAAGTTGGGTGGGGACCCAGTCAGTGGTCTCAACTGCTTTCTTAGTCATGGGGCCCAAGTCTTTAGCCTGATGTTCAGGGTGTAATGCTAGTGAAACATGTGGGACCGACTCTTCTGCCATGCGATACCAATCAAGCTGCTCTGACGTCAACTGGACAGCTACTGCTACTTCCTCTGGACCGACATAAATGTTTTGGGTTTTAACGTTCCACTGTGAACCTTGTATTTGACCGAATGCTTCCTGATACCAATCTGTGTGTGCTCTATCATAGAAGAGTGTGACATGGGGTGGATCTGGAGGTGAGAGATAAGGATCCAAAAGCGAGATCCATGGCTTCCACTGAGCATACTGAAACATAATGCTGTCTGGTTCTGTGGCGGAGATCCCAAGTACTCCCCAGTAAATATCTGCACATTCAGGTTCCACACATTGTCCATGGTTAACAGCCGGGTGTCCACAAGCCAGTTGTGTCCCATCTGGGAGTACAACTAGGGGACCATCAGGACTGAAAAGGATGCTGGCCCCTAATTTCGTGAGCAGATCCCTGCCCAACAGATTTACGGGGACGCTGGAAGAGACCACATAAGGGTGCAAACAAAGTCTGTCTCCCCAGTCTTGTAGGGAGTGGTTTGGTGACAGGCAACTTCTGTCCAACCCCAGAGAAACCCACAACATCCACAGTATTTGTAGAAATTTTGTCTTTAGGCGGTGACTTATTAATGGTCGAAAAAGTAGCCCCAGAATCAACAAGAAATTGCAGCGTCTCATCCATCACCCTCATCTGAAGCATGGGGTCTGCCTGTGCCCCAGCCTCTGGGTCTCCCTGTGGGGTGTGTCATTGTTGAGAGTCATTTGGCCCCTCCCAATCGGACAAGTTGGGATATTGGCCTCTAGGGGGTGGTGCCGCCTGCGGGTGAGGCTGCGGATTAGGAGCCCATGCTCCCCTTCCGGGAGGGCAACCTGGGCCCCCACACCCCCTTCCGGTGCCTGCCTGCTGGCGCTGACAATCTCTAGCCCAATGGTCCTCCTGTCCACAGAGGAAACACCCACTGTCTCTGTGTGCTGGAGCCCAGTCTCTCCGTGCCGATGAA
>CM022492.1:2781876-2797870 GCA_011952105.1 Coreoperca whiteheadi | reverse complement strand
TGTCTGGCTACACTCTCCCCTACCACTACTTTACAGTCACTGGTCTCTTTCAGATTACAACGTCTACACAAGATGTAGTCCACCTGAGTGCTTCTCCCTCCACTCTTATAGGTCACCCTATGTTCCTGCCTCTTCTGGAAGAAAGTGTTCACTACAGCCATTTCCATCCTCTTTGCAAAGTCTACCACCATCTGTCCTTCTGCGTTCCTGTCCTGAAGACCAAACCTGCCCATCACATTCTTATCACCTCTGTTCCCTTCACCTACATGCCCGTTGAAATCTGCACCAATCACCACTCTCTCACCTTAAGGGATGCTCTGCATCACTTCATCTAACTCACTCCAGAATTTCTCCTTCTCTTCTAACTCACATCCTACCTGTGGGGCATAACCACTCACAACATTGAACATCACCCCTTCAATTTCCAGCTTCAGGCTCATCAACCTGTCTGACACTCTTTTCACCTCTAGAACATTCCTCACAAACTCCTCTTTCAGGATAACTCCTACTTCGTTTATCTTCCTATCCGACCCATGGTAGAACAACTTGAACCCTGCTCCTAAGCTTCTAGCCTTGCTACCTTTCCACCTGGTCTCCTGGACACACAGTATGTCCACCTTCCTTCTCTGCATCATGTCAATCAACTCTCTAGCCTTCCCTGTCATAGTCCCAACATTCAAAGTCCCTACTGTCAGTCCTACATTCTTAGCTTTCCTCTTCTCTCTCTGCCTACGAACACACCTTCCTCCTCTCCTTCTTTGTCTTCGACCAACAGTAGTCCAATTTCCACCGATACCCTGTAGGTCAACAGCACCGGTGGCGGTCGTTGTTAACCCGGCCCCGACCGATCCGGTATGGAAGTCATTGTCATGATTCGCATTTTTAGTTTGGCATGTGTTTTACGTCGGATGCCCTTCCTGACACAACCCTCTGCATTTATCCAGCCTTGGGACTGGCACATGAAGACACTGGCTTGTGCCCCCCTGCGGTTGCATTGTGAACAGAACGTTTGATGGCGTGTGAAAAACACAGATTGGCTGATACTCCACGTTTATTCTGTGTAAAAGGCTAAATTTGGGCTGTGAGTGAAAATCTAATAGACATCTAACCATGGCCCAAGAATAGACAGCTAATGAATGACTACATGTATATGTCTAATATACAACAAAATGATGACTAAAAGATTCTTTTCACTTAAATACAACAGGTTCTGAAATGAGAATCCATATGAAAAATGTATATAAAGGTTGTATTTACCAAAATAACATTAACAACTTAGACAGTACTTTAGATAATACAAATTGATGAAAACAGCAAGATTAATTGTTGCCTTTATTCTTATATCAAACCCTTTTGCCGCCGGGAAACTGGTCATCATAGCATCTGCCAATACAAGAAAAAAAATTGTACAAGAAAAGTATTGACATCATAATTTTAATTGTCTTTTGCATGGTTGCAGACTAGAGCTAGGCAATATAGAGTTTTAAGAGATATGCTTATATTTTCCAACTAAGTTGCACGTTTCGTTAGAGTTTAAGGGCAGACAGAAACACAGTTACAGTAACTTAACGTTCCCTTTCAAGGGAACTTCAACGCTGCGTCAGCTGACGCTATGGGGAACGCCTCCAGCGTGACGGCCTCTGAATCTCTGTAACAACTTAGACCAATCTTGATTGGGTTCAACGTCAACACGTGACGCATGCCGGCGGAACCGGAGGTTAAAAGGGAGCCGGCTTCACTGTTGTCGTCAGTCTTCTGATCTTCAGCAAGCGCTCTGGGTCTCTGAAAGAAAATGGCGAGTGTAAAGCGGTTTCGGCAGTGCGTGTATCCCTGCCCACGCTATATCCCTGACGGTGACACACACGATATGTGTGCGGCCTGTTTGGGAAGACAGCATGCACTAGCAGCCCTCGAGGGGGCTGGCTGTGTGCATTGTGAGCGTTTCCCGGTTAGGAAGCTCCGCTCTCGGCTGGCGCTTTTCGAGGAAGGCAGCCAGCTCTGCTCCCCACGCGGTTAAGGGACCGGCGGTTGCTGAGGCATCCCGGTGACTACTCTCCTGGGGATCGCAGATGGACCATGGCGACGAAGGTGAGACAGCTTCGGCTCTTTCTTGCCCTTCATCCGCGGGTTCTTTCTCCCGCTTTCGGGATCCGGAAGCCCGCACCGAGTCTGCGGCTTCTTCCATCCCGGAGCGGGAGCCCGCTCACCGAGACTTGGGTTCCGAGGAACTGGATGTACTCGGAGCGGAGGGCGGTGACATGGGTGGCTCGTCAGCCCAGTCTCCGCAGTATGACAAGCTGCTGGAGGTGGTTTCCCGTGCGGTGGCTAGGCTCAATATCGCTTGGCCTGCGGAAGAGCAGGACGCTCGTCGCCGGAGTAAGCTCGACGAGCGTTTCCTTGTAGTCCCACCTCCTCGCCTGTGTCTGGATTTACCGTTCTTTCCGGACCTCCACACTGAGGTGTCGAAGTCCTGGTCCCGGCCGTATTCTACACGGCTGTCTAGCCCGACTGGTCGCCAGTATGCTTCGATCAGCGGGCATAAGGAGAACGTCTAGTATTGCCAGGTATTGAGGAGACACTGGCGGCGTATTTATCGCGGGCGGTCCATGGCCCTGCTGGTGGCGACAGAGCGCCACTTGTGGCTAACTCTGTCGGGTATTAAGGAGAGGGACAAGACCTTCCGTTTAGATGGTCTCTTCGGGGAGGCGGTCGGCTCAGTTGTCGAGCGCTTCAGGGAAGCGCGCCAACAGGCTGCGGCCTTCCAGCGGTTTATCCCTCGTCGAAAGAGGTCGCGGGCCCGAGCTGAGGGTGGACCACCTCAGCCTTCGACGTCTCGCAGTTCGTACATGCTGGCCCAAAAAGCAAGCGTGGCTCAGCGTGCCCCTCCCCAGCGGTCGAGGGGCTCGCTCCCGCCTGCTCGACGGGGGCCTGAACGAGAGAAGGCGGACCTTAGGCCCGTGCTTCTCGCCCGACAGGCTTCCAGGAAGAGGCCCTGACTTGAGCGTCGGGCCTCGGAGGGTGCCCCCCATCTGGGTCGAGCACATAGATGTCTCCCCATCGGCCCCTCCGGAACTCAGCCTCTTCACCCCGCCGTCGGTGGCGCTTCGGGGTGTGGCGAGTTCCATGCAACTACTGCCTTTAGACCTGCACGGCCGTGCAGCAGTCAGGCCAGAGTTGCGTCCTCTACAGAGGCCTGTAGACGTTCATTTCCAGTTAACTTCCGCCGCTTTGGCGCTTCGGGATACCGCAGCTCTCCCATCGCAGATGGGGGGGGCGGCCAGGCATGTGCATGCCGATCCTCGGGGATTTCCCGCCGCTGCAGCGCTTCGGGTAACCGAGGCCACCACTCCGGGTCCCCCAGGCACCAGCCTCGAGCGGTTGGTCCCCCTGAGGAACTTTCTGCCCGCTTGGGAAGCGTTGCCCGGCACACTGGGTTTTGCGCACCGTCCAACAGTTTCGCTTCAGTTTCGGTCTCGACCCCCGGGATTCCGAGGAATCCTGGAAACAAGGGTCGACCAAGTACAAGCACAGGTGATGGAGCAAGAAATTCATTCCCTCCTGTACAAAGGGGCCATAGAACATATCCCCGACAGCGAGATGTTTACCGGGTTCTACAGCCGGTACTTTATAGTTCCGAAGAGAGAAGGTGGTCTGCGCCCCATTTTGGATCTTCGTCGCCTGAACCGGCCTCTGAGGAGGCTTCGGTTCCGGATGTTAACGATCCCTATGATTGTGAGTCAAATTCAGTCCGAGGACTGGTTTGTCACGATCGATCTAAAGCATGCTTACTTCCATCTCTCTGTCATTCCGGGACACCGGAAGTTCCTGCGGTTCGCTTTCGGGGGCAAAGCTTACCAATATCGGGTGCTTCCTTTCGGCCTAGCACTCTCCCCCCGCACCTTTACGAAATGCATGGATTCCGCCCTGGCTCCTCTCAGACTCCGGGTGATCCGCATCCTCAATTATTTGGACAACTGGTTGATTCTATCCCAGTCTCGTCTCCTCGCAGTACAGCATCGAGATGTTGTAGCCCGAGGTCTGTGGTTGACCCCGCATCTATGGCACATAAATTGCCTAGAGATGCGAGCGGTCTTGTTGGCCTTACGGCACTTTTTCCCAGACCTCAGGGACCACCACGTGCTTGTCCGTTCCGACAACAAGGCAGTGGTCTCCTACATAAATCGACAAGGCGGTCTGAGGTCGCACCCTCTGTGCAGACTGGCGCACCAGATCCTCTTGTGGTCCCAGGGGAAGTTGCTCTCTCTCGAGGCAGGGGTCGAAGCCCGGGGAATGGAGACTGCACCCCGAGACGGTGCAGATAATATGGAGGCGATTCGGCAGAGCACAAGTGGACCTGTTCGCGTCCCCAGACAACGCTCACTGCCCCCTCTGGTTCTCCCTTGTGTATCCAGCGCCCCTGGGGCTGGATGCCATGGCATAGCCGTGGCCGAGGCTACGGCTGTACGCTTTTCCCCCGATTGCTCTGCTCCCGGGGGTTCTAGAGAAAGTTAGCCGAACGGGCTGCTGCTCGTGGCCCCGTTCTGGCCCGCCAGAATCTGGTTCTCGGGCCTGGTAGCCCTCCTGGACGGCCCCCCATGGGAGATTCCCGTCAGGAGGGACCTGCTGTCGCAGGGCCTAGGCAAAATCTTCCATCCCCACCCGGGGAAATTGAAGCATTGGGTCTGGCCCCTCGGAGGGGGACCACCTCAGAGCTGCCGGTCTCTCTACCGAGGTAGTTGAGACCATCCTACACTCTAGAGCCCCCTCCACGAGGAAACTGTATTCGGGCAAGTGGAAAATTTTCACGAAATGGTGCCTGGAGCGCCATCTGGACCCAGTTCACTCCCCGATGGCTTCAGTGCTGGAGTTCCTCCAAGGCCGGTTTTCGGCTGGACTCTCCCCCGCTACACTTAAGGTGTATGTGGCTGCGATTACAGCATTCCACAGTTTGGTGGATGGCTGCTCGCTTGGGAAGCACCGCTTTGTTACCAATTTCCTTCGTGGCACCTTGAGGAGAGGCCTCCGGTTCGAGTCAGAGTCCCTCCGTGGGATCTGACAGTGGTGCTGGATGAATTGATCACAGGACCGTTCGAGACACTGGACGATGCATCGGACAGGTGTATGGCCTTAAAAATGACATTTTTGCTGGCCATGACTCCTCTCAAGAGAAGAGAAGACGAAAGAGAGATAGAAAGAAGAACGGAACAGGAAGGTGAGAGGCTGCAACTGCTTTGTCCAGTCAGAGCCCTGGAGATTTATGTCCGAAGGACATCCCAGTGGCGCAATTCGGACCAATTGCTGGTATGCTTCGGGCCCCCTCGTAAGGGCTTCTAGACACACTATTAGCAGGTGAATAGTTGAGGCTATCGTTTCGGCTTACGAGGTGCGCGGTTTGCCTTCACCTCTGTCGATCAGAGCCCATTCCACACGGAGTATGGCATCCTCCAGAGCTTGGTGGTCGGGAACCCCCCTCTCCGATATATGCGATGCTGCGGGATGGTCCTCGCCTCACACTTTTGTGAGATTTTACAGCCTAGACCGCTTAAATGATCCGGGGTCTGTGGCTCTCTTGTCCTGAAGTGTGCCCCACTGGCTTCACACTCGTGACAGGCATCCCTTCAGTATGGCGGAGTTGGTACTCATAGCGTCAGCTGACGCAGCGTTGAAGTTCCCTTGAAAGGGAACGTACCAGGTTACGTAGGTAACCATGGTTCCCTGATAGGAAACGAGACGCTGCGTCTCGCTGCCATACTTCCGGCATGCCTGTGAGCGGCTTTCTTCAGTCGATCAGAAGGCTGACGACAACAGTGTAGACGGCTCCCTTTATACCTCTGGTTCCGCCGGCATGCGTCACGTGTTGACGTTGAACCCAATCAAGATTGGTCTAAGTTGTTACAGAGATTCAGAGGCTGTCAGCTGACGCAGCGTCTCGTTCCCTATCAGGGAACCTTGGTTACCTACGTAACCTGGTACGTTATACGTGCAGGTAACGTTAACGTAGCTTGTTAAAAAAAAAAAATACTATCCAATTTTACCCACTTAAATGTCACAGTTCCTACACATGACGACAAATAATGTATTTAAATAATAAACAGGTCAAAACAAACGAACACACATACTTACAAGATCAAAGTAGAGATTTTAAGGTTTGCTGTTGCTTGACCGCTGCTCTACGACAGGTTTAAAAGGCTCACTCTCGAGTATAGTGGCGGAAATGCTTATCGCGAGATCTGGCAAAAGTGGTTGCGCGTCGCCAGTAATCACGGCTCAGTAGGGCTTGTTGCCATCTAGCGGCTGAGAATTGTAATTGCATTTGTATTGAACTTAAAATGAAAGCCCGTCGAATAATATCCTAGAATGTGTAGAATGAATGTTAGTGACAGCAAAGCTAATGCTAATTCAATTGTTTAAATGTTTACAAATGGGTGGGCTAAAAGCAGACTAGGGACGTAGCCCGTCCCATTCAGAACTAAATCGTGGCTACAGATAGACCATGTCATGAAATGCGTCTTGTAGATATTATTGACATTGCGAACATGATAGGATAGCACCCATCTTATGTGCTACCTGGCCAAAAACTACAATGAATCAGTTTTGAATTTTGACTAAACGTGGGCTACAAATAGTCGGTCTGACTAGGAGCTAATTCGTGGCTACGCACAGCCCATGCAGAGAACACGTGAAAGAAAATAAACTAAACACCTTGTAATCACTGTTGACTCTGCTTACGTGATGGAATAACGTACATCTTGCAAGTTATTTGGGCCAAAACGACATTCAAGGTTATTTTGGCTAAAAGTTGGTTACGCATAGCCGGACTATATCGGGTCCGAGGCGGCGAAATGATGGCTATTGCTTGCTGGGGAGCTTGAGTGAAGGAGAAACTGAACTACAAGTGTCTCAGTGTTGTTGGACAAAGAACAAGTGCTGTTGTGTTTAACCATCAGTTTGTTCTCATTTCACCTGGCATGTTGTTATTTTCACTGAAATGTAAGTATGGATAAAAGGAGTTCTGGTTTAGTGGTTCATGCAGCTGTGCGCGTGACTGCATGTGCGCGTCCCACGTCGCATGCACGTGCTGTGATTTCATTAAGTGGGCGCATGATATTAATAAGAAGCTACTGTAGTGTTCACAGACGTTCTGACGTTTGTGTGGTTATTCTGGTGAAGCCCTGTTGTGCATGAACTAGTCAGAGTACCCACGGTTTTAGTTGGCTTTATCAATGCAGCTTATTGCAAACCATAGAGGTGACGGAGACTGTGACAACTATCTATTTAGGCCTGGTTTTAAGAGGGGATCGATCTTCCTGATCCAGGTCTGATTACATATTTACAGCTGATCCTTTGTGTTGATAGGAGCCAGTTGAGCTATTTGGCTGAAATATCTCAAGTGGCTCCTACATGGGGCGTGCTGGCACCTTTGCGTCTGCTGGGGCTATTTTAACCTTGAGGGCTGGCCTTTGTGTCTGGCAGGGTTGGCGATGCCCTAGGTAGCGACTTGCACCAGGACCTATCTGTATTTGGTGTCTGGTTTCTCACATTGTAGCCTTGAGGGCTGGTGTTTGCATCTAGCAGAGCTGGCGAAGCCCCAGATAGTCTTGGCATCTAACACCTTAAATATAATATGATGCTCTTATTAATGCCATAATAATATTTTATCCAAGATGATATGTATAATGCCTTTAATTATATATATTATATGTAATATTATATTTATTATAGATAATAATAATAATAATGTCATGGTCACATGGTAGTTATTTGTGCTATTGATTGGTTTCCGAATGTAAATGTGGCATTATGCAGTGATTGGTCCTAGCGATTATCAGCTGGGTCTGGATCACAACCAATCACTGCATGACAATGCCGTATAAAGGCAGTCTGAGAGCACCTGTCTGCCTCTCACTTGCCAGAGGCTAGGGCTACGTCAGAGCCTGGTGTCTTTCGCTTTGCTCCGTGTGGTGACAGGTAGGCTGCCGGCAGCGGCTGTACTCGCGTTTATGTTGTCCATTCAGTGCTCATTTAAGTGTTTTTGTGTTCTAGAATCTCGCTTCGGTATGGCTGCATGCTGCTCTTCACCTCATGCATTCAATGTCTGCCGCTGGTAACTCTTGTGGTGTGTCGATCTCTCTGACCCATGCTGGTCGTTTGGAATGGCCTGACCGGTATGTAGCGCGGTGGCTTTAGCTTCCTCCTCCAGCTATGGTAAGGGGCTCATGTTTGTTTTTTTGTATTGCAGGGCAAAGGATAATTGAGCAGCAGCACTACACCAGCTAACCTGCGAGAGACCACTGCTGTTTTGTCTTTGGCTGTGATTACTTCATTTGTGTTTGTTTTGTTTTGGCTTCCCCACATTGCTTTATTTTTGCGTACTTCGCTGTGGGCCTTCTAAACTAGGTCAAGACACATTTTAATTGTGTGTGTCTGAGAGACAGGTTGTACTTATTATTTGTTTGGATTCTGTTGTTTGTTTTGTTTGTCAATTTGTTGTTTTTTGTTATTTAGTGATTGTTGTATTAGTTTTAGGCTTAGTTTCTTTTGTTTTAACCCTGTTGCTCTTCATCCCCCCCCCCCCCATTCAGGTGCTGAGTCTGCGTTGGTGGATTGGTGTTCCGGGTGGTGGTGCCCCTCCTCTTTTATACTTTGGCGTGTTGTTTGAGTTTGCTTCACTTTTAGTTGTTTCAAGTTTGGTGTTCCTTGGGTCTCCCCCCCTTCTTTGGACAGTCCATCATCGCAAGTCTCAGCCCTGACTGGTTTCCCTGTTTATCATCCCAGAGTGAGTGAGCTTTTATATTGTCTTTTAAAACAGTACACTGGAATTAATAAATCTTATTATTTTGTACTTTAACTTGCGTCTCTGCCTCATTTGCGACAAATCTGAGTGCCTCCCCTTTTCGTATCTTTGTTGGGTTGAGGATATTTAAGATATTTCCCTGGGTGAAATTCCCGGGGTGGCGTTGTTGGCAACATAAGAATATTTAACTACCCCCACCTGTACATCACGCCCTTGTGTCGCTACAATCTGGCGTAGTTGACAGGACTGCAATTTGAAGGCAGAGACGTATGTTTTGTTTAGATTTGTGTTTTCTTGTTAAGTTGTGTGGTTGTTTTTGTTTACTTTTTCTGTTTTTTTTCCCAGAAGGCAAAGCAGCAGTTGGTTTGGTGGACCCGCAACGAGCCTTTTTTTCCCTCGTTTCCTTGTCACATAGGGAGAGTGGTAGCTGGTGCAGGTTTAGGGATGGAGACTGAATTGTATGAACTGAGGGATTTAGTCGCTCAGCTAAGAGCAGATAACGAGAGGCTGAGACGGGACCAGGTTGCAGCAGTGCCTGGCCCTAGTACAGCACCCTCAGTTCCCCTCCTACCTGCTGCTCCTTCCACTACCGGTGCCTCTTTAACAGAGGGACTGGTTTTTGTACCAAGGGACAGGAAGTGTCCCATTTTTAGGGGAAAATCAGGTATAGAGTTAACAGAGTGGTTGGAGGAGGTGCAAGCCTGTATGAGAGCGTGCCACTTGTCTGCATCCGATCAGGCGTTCTTTTTATACGACCATCTAGAGGGTGAGGCACATGAAGAGATTAAGTACCGCCCCAGTGAAGAGTGTGCAGACCCAGCTAAGATTATTGAGGTGTTACAAGAGCTATATGGGTGTGCAGAATCATATGTAGCATTACAAGAGGCCTTTTTCTCTCGACGGCAACAAGAGGGAGAGACTCTATTAGAGTTTTCATTAGCATTAATGGGCCTGATGACGTCTGTTAAGCAGCGTACACCTGGTGGCCTACCCAATGCAGAGGTTCTGTTGTGTGACCAGTTTGTGGAGCACGTGCTGGATGGGTCGCTTCGTCGTGAGTTGAAGCAGTTTGCGTGCCGGCAGCCTGCTGCTACCTTGTTGGAGGCTCGGAGTGAGGCGATCAGATGGGAACAAGAGGGCTTACCTGGAGGTGTTAGAGGTCGTAGCCATTCTGTCCCTTCTGTTTTCGGTGCTCAGTGTGTGGTCCAGGGCTGTTGCCAGGTAGGCGTTAGTGCCCCTCAAACCTCTGAGCTGTGTGAGATGAGGGAAATGCTCAAGTTGCAGCAGGAGCAGTTGAATCAACTGACTCAGAGCATTTCCCGGCTGCAGGGCACTCAGCAGCGTGGCCAAACCGCTTTTCGTGGTCCCATAATTTGTAGACGATTTCGGGAATCAAGTCACATTGCTAGGGAGTGCGATGGAGCTCGTGTCCCTTTTCGCACCCAGCCTCCCTTGCCAGCCTCTCAGCCAACCAGGCCCTTCCAATCTCAGGAGATGGGAAACTAGCACCCGCCGAGCTACAGAGCCATAGTTCGGAGGGGGCAGTTACTGGCTCAAGTACAGGTGACGTGGAAGTGTCAAAGCTCATATCATCGTGTCCTCAGTTGAGTGTGAGCATGGGAGGTGTTGCGGTCTCATGCTTGGTGGATACAGGGTCTATGGTGTCGACCATCACGGAGTCCTTTTTAAAACCAGCAGTTTGAGCCCTGGGGCCCAGAGCGGCTCAAATCTTGTCACTGGCTGGAGCTCAGGGCAGCCAATGGCCTGGCTATCCCTTACCTTGGTTATTTAGAGTTGGATGTAGAGCTCTGTGGTAAGCTATTGCCAGCTTGTGGGGTTTTGGTCGTTAAAGACCCCCTGGAGGTGTGTCTTCACAGGTTCCCGGTGTTTTGGGGATGAATTTCATCCGCAGGTGCTATGGGGAACTCTTTGGGCAGCATGGCTTGGCGTTGTTTGATCTGCCAGCAGTGTCTGAGGCGCTTTTGGGTCAGTTTGGGTCTGTCTTTTCAGCTCATGATGGGGACCTAGGTTGCATTGACCTGATCTCCCACGAGATCCCGCTCTTGGATAATGTCCCTGTGCGGCAATGGCATCGCCACATTCCTCCGTCAGAGATTGAGGTCTTTAAAGACCACATTAATCAATTGCTCAGTGCACAGGTTATTAGGGAGAGCAGTAGTCCCTACGCCTCTCCCATTGTGCTGGTTAAGAAGAAGGACGGCAGCCTGCATATGTGTGTGGATTATAGGCTCCTGAATGCTAAGACACGAAAGGATGCCTTTCCATTGCCATGCATTGACGAGTCCTTGGATGCCTTGACTGGAGCACGTTGATTCTCCACCATGGACCTGGCAAGCGGGTATAACCAAGTCCCCATGGCAGAGTGTGATCGTTCTAAGACTGCTTTTTGTACCCCCTGGCCTTTTTGAGTGGAATCGCATGCCCTTTGGGCTTTGCAATGCGCCCAGCACCTTCCAAAGGTTGATGCAGCGCATTTTTGGGGACCAGCAGTGTCAGTCTTGTGTTGCTTTACCTAGACGACATTGTGGTTTTCTCCTCTACCATTGAGCAACATCTGGAGAGGTTGGGTGTGGTGTTGGGGCGTCTGCAGCACGAAGGGCTAAACGTGAAACTCAAGTGTGCCTTTTTCCAGCGGGAAGTGCGCTATTTGGGACATGTCATCTCCGACCAGGGTGTCTCTACAGACCCCAGCAAGGTCGATGCGGTTTCTCGCTGGCCATCTCCTACCATTCTTTCAGAGCTGCGCTCGTTCCTTGGTTTTGCCAGCTATTACCGCCGCTTTGTCGAGGGTTTTGCAAAGCTGGCTGCACCCCTGCATAAGCTGGTGGCAGATCTGGCGGGCCATAAGTCCAGGCAGGTCGATAAAGCAGTCTCGGATTGTTGGACAGCAGAGTGTCACCAGAGCTTTGAGGCATTGAAAGCCAGACTTATTTCTGCACCTGTGTTAGCATATGCTGATTTTACCCTCCCATTCATTTTGGAGGTGGATGCCAGTTATGGTGGTCTTGGGGCAGTGTTGTCCCAAGAGCAGAATGGTAAGGTTAGGCCTATAGCCTATGCTAGCCATGAGTAATTATAGCTCCATGAAATTGGAGTTTTTGGAGCTCAAATGGGCAATGACTGAAAAATTCAGGGAGTACCTTTTGGGCCATAAATGTGTCGTTTACACTGACAACAACCCCTTGAGTCACCTGTCATCTGCCAAGCTGGGAGCAACCGAACAGCGTTGGGCAGCCCAACTTGCCTCCTTTGATTTTGAAATAAAGTACCGCTCAGGTCGGAGCAATACGAACACTGACACCTTGTCTCGTCAGCATTCCCCTGGGACACAGGACATGCAAATGTTGGTACACGGCACCCTGCTCCCCCAACCCTTGCAGCAGGCTTTGCAGGTGGACAAGGTAGATGCGAGACAAGCCGCTGTTGCAGCCTTGCCTTATCATCTCCCCTCCGACCTTGCCACGCTCCAGCACACTGATCTAATTATCCAGGAAGTATTGGCTTTCTGGACACGTAAACAGCGTCCAGATAGAGGAGCAGAAGCAGGTTTCATGGGCAGCTTTGGTCTTCCTTCGGCAGTGGGACCGGTTGGTCGAAAGGGATGGTGTTTTGTACCGCCAGGTTTTCAGGTCAGATGGGGCCGAAGTGGTATTTCAGTTGTTGTTACCCGCATCTTTAAAATCCGATGTGCTGACAGAGGTCCATCATGGACATGGTCATCAAGGGGTTGATAGGACCTTGGAGCTTTTACGCCAGCGGTGTTCCTGGCCAGGGATGTCGGCTGAGGTCACAGAGTGGTGCCAGGTATGCGAGAGGTGCCAAGTGGCCAAGGTGAGACAACCAGCCGCTCATAGTTTTATGGGACACCTGTTGATGCCATACCACTCTTCTGGGAATGGGCAATGTGAGCGTTTTAATAGAACACTTCATGATATATTGCGTACCTTGCCCGTTTCCTGGAAGCATGATTGGAGTTCCTGTCTGCCCCAGGTTCTCTATGCATATAACACCACCCCACACCAGGCAACCGGGGAGTCTGTCAGGTTCAAAGCACCTAAAATATTTAAATCATACACAAGGAAAGAAAGACAAGAGTCGTTATTGCAATTTTACTCTAGAGGAGAACGGACAGAGATGGTTTCAGTTACAATCTCCTACCGCTCTGAAAACATCTCGCCGCCTCCTCCAATTTATTAGAATTAGGTGACCCTGGTTACATGCACGTGGCTGCTCTAAGGGAAGGGGAGCACACAGCAGCTACGTGAGAAATGTGGCGCTACATCATTCTCAGAAATTCAGTTGTCCTTGAACATGCTTTGATTTCCGTGTGGTTATCTCTGGGAGTAGCTCCTTGTACTGAGAGCGCAACTCCTGTTTTGGAAAGATTCTCCCATGCCTGCTGTAATGCAGACACTCCATCCGCCATCTGAAAACAACTTCACACACAAAGACTACATGCACACATTAGTTATGGAAAAGACATAAAAGAGTAAATATGAGAAAACTATGTACATTTATTCCAACATTTCCCTCCTGTTTATCACATATTTGCTCAAATTCTCTAATCACTTATAGTCAGCCACTTCTTTTCAGATTTTCAGCTGTAAGGTCATTTTTATGAGACAAACCTGTTTACACTCAGGGGAAAAGTGGATCACTTACAGGGGTGACTCATAGCCACCTGGGTCAGGGAATAGGTCCAGGAGGCCAGGTGTGTAGTCATCAGTGTCGTCGTCGTCGTCGTTGTTATTTTGGTGTTGCAATAATGGATACAGCTGGGACAGGCGGTCCTCCATGGGAGTAATTGCTGTGGTAATGAGACGAGTAGACAAAGAACGCAGGCAAGGAATACGACAACATCCACACAAGGTTAGTATTGCAGCAAATACTGCTAGAGATATTAAAATAGAGGACACCAGGGTCCGGTATCTTCCAAACGCATCCATCCATGAGTCCCACATAGTGGTATCAACACCAGAGTGGGCTTTCATTTTCCCATTCAGGGATCTCAAGCCTTCGATGGCTTTGGTGAGGCTGCCGTCTGCAGCTGTGTTGTTGGTAATGAATGTGCAGCATTGTTCTCCGAACATAGCACATACTCCGCCTTTCTCAGCCAACAACATGTCCAACGCAATCCTGTTTTGGAACGCCATTAGAGAGGTGGAAGAGAGCTGCCCATGAACAGCCTCGAACCCATTTTGTGTCCAATTACCTAATTTTTGTACGTTGTAGTGGATGTAATTGATTCTGTCTACATTCTTGTTAATCGTACACCACCAACAGAAGGAGGACTCAAAACCTGCTGCCACCTGATCAACTAATTTATACTCATCAGGAACACCACGAGGCACACCTATAGCATCAATATAAGTAGGATCTGATTCAGTCAACCATAAGGCAGATCGTTTACGTCTTTGCTGCCATTGGTGTAGTAAGGTACTCGTCATCTGTTTAAGCAGCTCATCTGCTGACATAGGATAAAACTCTACGGGCAGTAGCAGCGTCACTAAAGCAAAGTATCCAGTCACATTTCTGGGCAGTCTATCAAACAATCTCTCATCTCCGCACCACCACCAGATGTCAGCCCTAGCGTATGATTCAAATTTGAAAGTATTAAAAACCAACATACTCTTGCACCAATCATCAGTTAGGTTCCCGTGCTTGGGACCATTTCCGGTCAAGTTGAGGCACGTAAAATTACCTCTTGATACCTGCGTGGAGAATACTGGTAATTCCTTTTGTAGTTTAGTGACAGGAAAGTCTCGCGTCCAATTTACTTCCATGTTTTTACGAATCATTTGGATAGAACAATTTATCATTTCCTGGGCGTCTACCTCTAGTTTATTCATTGCTGTATTTAAACATTCAACAAGAACAGGGGCGGGCACCACCTTCAACAGTGGTCTGAGGCCCATACAGACAACACAGTCTCGTTTTGTCATATTTGCTGCTTGTTCTGATAGGAGGAGCCAGTTATTTCCTCTTCTGATTCCTGTTGTTGCTTTCAGCCATTCAAACCATGTCTGGTTGGTGAGACTTCGCTTTGTTCGAAGTGGTGTTACGTGGTTGAATGTGGGATTGTGGGATTTACCTGGAACTTCCCATAAATACCAGGTGAGTAGGAAAATCAATATGAACACTATGGTCACCCCCCAGCACCTAATGGCATTTTTAATCCATCTGGGCGTCATCTCCTCTGAGACCCTCCTATACGAGTCTGGTGCCTTGGAAAGACTTCACTGACTTTCAGGTCTACTCAAACTCTACACGTTTGAGTCCACCCTATTATCAGACTGTGATTCACCTTTCTCAGCGGAGTTGTCAGACGAGATGACCTTTTTACAGTGTGTGAGATGTACCCAAGTAGGTCTTTCTGCTATCTTAATGGCCGTAGGGGTGTTCAACAGCACCTGGTAGGGCCCTTCCCAAGTCTTTATCTGGCCCTGGTGTGTTTTTGTACCAGAGAGTTAGGTGCAAATCGTCCTCAGACATCTGGTCTAGTGATTCTGAGATTGCTTCTCTTCCTTCTAGTAGTAATGCTGTTGCTGTTTTGTAGGGTCTCAGCATGGAGAGCATGATTAACATAGTCCTCCAAGGTGCCTGTGGGTAAACCTATGTAATGTTTTTGTACCCAACTATGGATTGCATCTCTAGATCCTGCATGGAGGGCATTTTTGAGCTGCTGTTGGTATGGGCTACTATCGTCAGAGCTTTCAGTGAGTCCTGAGTGAGTTTTAAATACAGTCGTCATTCGAACTCTAAAGTCATTAAAGGGCTCGTCCTCTTTTTGTTTCACCCTACCTATTTCTGTATAGTTGGCCCTGCGTGTGAAACGAGCAGTCACTCTGTTATTTAGTCCGGTAACCTGCGTATCTAGGTCTTGGGAGTTGTGGGTCAGGGGGGTGCCGTTTGCGGCTGTGGGGTTCCAAGTCCCCCTAACATTATACCAGTCAGAGCCTAAAGCTGCCATCCATATCTGTTGAACCTCCTGTCCATTCAAATGATAAGACTGCCTTCAATTTTCCATATCCTGAGTGAACTGGTTTACATCTTCTGCTTTCTTAACATCCTCCATGGTCCATGTTCTGTAGACCAAAATGGTTGGGGGTTGATTATCGCCTGTGTTTGGGTTTGCTACTTGTATCATCGGATAAACGTCATAGTCAGAGGGTGTCACAG
>CM022492.1:2753054-2781696 GCA_011952105.1 Coreoperca whiteheadi | reverse complement strand
CGGCTTTCCTCCTCTCTTTTTTTTTTTTTTTTTTTTCGTTTATTTAAAAACAATTTGGTCCAACGTGGTTGTAACACCTAGGGTGTTCTAAACGTTGGGGTGTTATCAGTGGGGCAATAATTAAAATACCTTTCCAGGTAATTCTCACTTCAACTCTTTCGAGTGGAGAATTCTTGCCTTTGCTTCCTGGGAGGTTTATTGCTCTCTGTCCCACTGTTTGGTATGAGAGAGAATACCTAGTGGTATTCTTATCGCCATTCACTCACACACACACTCTCTACTTTACGACGTCTCTTTTGATGGTACAGATCTATTTCGCGCACATTACAGGCCTTCTTACATGGAACTTAACTTTTAGTGCTACTAAAAGAGGACTCCACCATCCCATCCGAATTACTTTAATACTCTTATTAATTTAATACATGGAACTTAACTTTTAGTGCTTACTAAAAGAGGACTCCACCGTCCTACCTGCCTGATAGTGTCTAGAATTCTCAGGGCTTTTTCAATGACTCCCAGTCATTCACAGGTTTTTTACTGAAAACCTACTCACGGAATTTAAGTCTGCGACAGGACTCCACCGTCCTCACCGTTGTCTTTCTCCTCCAGATTACCGTCAACCCTTGGATCCCAGTCGAAGGGAGGAGGACCAGTCCTTTAACAGGATTTTAACAGCTCAGCCTAGGAGCTCGCTGTGGCCACAGTCTTCCTGGAGTCCTCCACGTCTACTGGAATCCTTAGGTCTGTTGGTATCCGGCTCGAAGGACCAAGTTAATGTCAGGTTCGAAGCACCTAAAACATTTAAATCATACACAAGGAAAGAAAGACAAGTTGTTATTGCAATTTTACTCTAGAGGAGAACGGACAGATATGGTTTCAGTTACAATCTCCTACTGCTCTGAAAACATCTCGCCGCCTCCTCCAATTTATTAGAATTAGGTGACCCTGGTTACATGCACGTGGCTGCTCTAAGGGAAGGGGAGCACACAGCAGCTACGTGAGAAATGTGGCGCTACATCATTCTCAGAAATTCAGTTGTCCTTGAACATGCTTTGATTTCCGTGTGGTTATCTCTGGGAGTAGCTCCTTGTACTGAGAGCGCAACTCCTGTTTTGGAAAGATTCTCCCATGCCTGCTGTAATGCAGACACTCCATCCGCCATCTGAAAATAACTTCACACACAAAGACTACATGCACACATTAGTTATGGAAAAGACATAAAAGAGTAAATATGAGAAATCTATGTACATTTATTCCAACAGAGTCTCCTTTTTTCTCATGTTCGGTCAGGAGCCAAGACTCCCTGCTGATTTTCTACTAGGTAGAGTTCAGGATCCTGTTGGCGGTTATGTTCATGAGTGGGTTCGAGAGCACCAGACTCGCCTGCACATGGCATTCGAGGGAGCTCGTGATCGGTTGAAGGCTGCGGCAGAGCGCCGTAAAATGAAGCATGACCAATGTGTCCAAGACGTTCCCTTAAAGGAGGGTCAGTTGGTATGGTTGCAAAATGTTGGGGTACGGGGGCGCAACAAGATCCAGGATCAGTGGGCCTCAGTGATGTATCGTGTTCTAAAGGCACCGATGGAAGGGGGATCGGTTTACACCATCGCCCCTAGGGATGACCCAATCAGAACCAGGCAGGTCCATCGGTCCTTGCTGAAGGCGGTGTTGGGGGTCAGTTCTCCAGGCAGGGCCAACGTTTCTTCTCCTCATGCGCCGCCTCAGCCACAGGATGAGCCGTCGTGTGATGGAGATTGGGTAGTTCTGGGGTTGGAGAACCTGTTGTCTACCTCGGTTCAGGCAGAGGTAGGGGCTCAAACCCCTCCTCGCCAGCTGGTTCCACCATCTGACTCGGCTTCCTTTGTGAGACCCTTGTCGGTGGCTCCGGCAATAAGGACAGCTTCTTTTCCTGTTTTGGAGGAAGTGGCAGTCCGCCGGACCACCAGGTCAACTGCAGATCATCACTCTAATATCCATCGCTTACCACATCCTATAGAGGGGGCTGAACAAGGAGGTGTTAATCCTCCTGCCCCTGTGTCTAACGCAGTTGCCGGATTATTTAAGCCTTGGAGTTGATGTTTGTCTTGTGGTCATTCCATCATCGGGACGATGACTTAATTACTGGGGGGAGATTGTGGCAGTATGCAGTGATTGGTCCTAGCGATTATCAGCTGGGTCTGGATCACAGCCAATCACTGCATGACAATGCTGTATAAGATTTTAAGAGGGGATCGATCTTCCTGATTACATATTTACCGCTGTTTCTTTGTGTTGAGAGGAGCCAGTTGAGCTATTTAACTGAAATATCTCAAGGGGCTCAAACGTGGTGTTCTGGCACCTTTGCCACTGCTGGGGCTATTTTAACCTTGAGGGCTGGCCTTTGCGTCTGGCAGGGCTGGCGATGCTTTAGGTAGCGACTTCCACCAGGGCCTATCTGTATTTGGTGGCTGTTCTCTCACATTGTAGCTTTGAGGGCTGCTGTTTGCATCTAGCAGAGCTGGCGAAGCCCCAGATAGTCTTGGCATCTAACACCTTGAATATAATATGATGCTCTTTTTTTTGCCGTAATAATATTTTATCCAGGATGATAACGCCTTTACTCTAATTATATATATTATATGTAATATTCCCCTCCTTGAACCGCCACCTTATTGTGGTGGAGGAGTTTGCGTGCCTGAATGAACCTAGGAGCTATGTTGTCTGGGGCTATTGCCCCTGGTAGGGTCTCCCAAGGCAAACAGGTCCTGGGTGACAGGCCAGACAAAGAGCGGTTCAAATCCCCCTTATGACGAGTGTGAAATCCAGGTCTGTGACGTCGCAACCGGGGCCCCACCCTGGAGCCAGGCCCGGGGTTGGGGCTTGTATGCGAGCGCCTGGTGGCCGGGTCTTGCCCCATGGGGCCCGGCTGGGTTCAGCCTGAACGAGCGACGTGGGGCCGATCTCCCGTGGGCCCACCACCTGCAGGAGGAACCGTAAGGGGCCGGTGCTTTGTGGATTGGGTGGCAGTCGAAGGCAGGGGCCTCGGCGACCCAATCCCCGGACACGGAATCTGGCTCTAGGGACATGGAATGTCACTTCGCTGTGGGGGAAGGAGCCTGAGCTGGTGTGGGAGGTGGAGAGATACCGACTAGAGATAGTCGGGCTCGTCTCCACGCACAGAACCCAACTCCTCGAGAGAGGCTGGACTCTCTACTACTTGCTTATAGCCCCCCAGCTCAGCCGCCATGTGTTGGAGTTCACCCCGGTGAACGAGAGGGTCGTTTCCCTGCGCCTTCGGGTTGGGGATAGGTCTCTCACTGTTATTTGTGCTTACGGGCCGAATGGCAGTGTACCCGACCTTCTTGGCGTCTCTTGGAGGGGTGCTGGAAAGTGCTCCAACCAGGGACTCCGTTGTTCTACTGGGGGACTTCAACGCTCACGTGGGCAGCGACAGTGATACCTGGAGGGGCGTGATTGGTAGGAACCCCCCCCCCCCGACCTGAACCCGAGTGGTGTTCTGTTATTGGACTTCTGTGCTAGTCACGGTTTGTCCATAACGAACACCATGTTCAAGCATAAGGGTGTCCATCAGTGCATGTGGCACCAGGCCAACCTAGGTCGGAGGTCGATGATCGACTTTGTGGTTGTTTCATCTGACCTCTGGCTGTATGTCTTGGACACTAGGGTGAAGAGAGGGGCGGAGCTGTCAACTGATCACCACCTGGTGGTGAGTTGGATCCGATGGCGGGGGAGGAAGTTGGACAGACTTGGCAGACCCAAACATACTGTGAGGGTCTGCTGGGAATGTTTGGCAGAGTCTCCGGTCAGAGAGATCTTCAACACCCACCTCCGCCAGAGCTTCAACCAGATCCCGAGGGAGGCTGGAGACATTGAGGCCGAGTGGACCATGTTCTCCACCTCTATTGTCGACGCGGCTGCTCGAAGCTGTGGCCGCAGGGTCTCCGGTGCCTGTCGTGGCGGCAATCCCTGATCCCGGTGGTGGACCCTGGAAGTAAGGGATGCCATCAAGCTGAAGAAGGAGTCCTATCGAGTCTGGTTGGCTCGGGGGACTCTGGAGGCAGCTGATGGGTACCGGAGGGCCAAGCGAGCTTCAGCCCGGGTGGTTGCAGAGGAAAAAACCCGGGTCTTTGGAGGAGTTCGGTGAGGTCATGGAGAAGGACTATCGGTCGGCCTCGAAGAAATTCTGGCAAACCGTCCGGCGCCTCAGGAAGGGGAAGCAGTGCCCTGCACACACTGTTTACAGTGGGGGTGGGAATCTGCTGACCTCGACTGGGGACATCCTCAGACGGTGGAAGGAGTACTTCGAGTATCTCCTCAACCCCGCTGGCATGGCTTCCATTGCAGAAGCAGAAGCAGAGGCTGAGGGCTTGGTTGTGGACTCGTCGATCTCCCGGGCTGAGGTCACTGAGGTAGTTGAGAAGCTCCTCGGTGGCAAGGCACCTGGGGTGGATGAGATCCTCAAGTCCGCCACTGCAACATCGCGTGGCGGATGGGGACAGTGCCTCTGGACTGACAGACTGGGGTCGTGGTCCCTCTGTTTAAAAAGGGGGACCGGAGGGTGTGTTCCAACTACAGGGGGATCACACTCCTCAGCCTCCCCGGAAAAGTCTATGCCAGGGTACTGGAGAAGAGAATTCGGCCGATAGTTGAACCTCAGATTCAGGAGGAACAATGCGGTTTTAACGCCTTTAATTATATATATTATATGTAATATTATATTTATTATAGATAATAATAATAATAATAATGTCATGGTCACATGGTAGTTATTTGTGCTATTGATTGGTTTACGAATGTAAAGTAGGCGGGTCTTATAGAATACGAGCCTGTCAGGGACAGAGAGAACGGGGCAAAGAGATAAAGAAACACGGAGGAGGAACGAAAGAACAATACAAGAAGGTTGGCGTGCTGCAGAGTAGTGAAATGGCGAGCTGTGAGCCGTCAGTGTACACTTGGTGACGTAAGAGGAGTGAGGCGACATTGCGGGGGTATGAGTCAGACTCACCCTTCACTCTACTTAGGAGTCAGCAACTGATGGGACTTAGTATATGTTGTGGCCTGTTAGTAGCTGGTGTAGCCACAAGGCTTAGTGTTAGTGTCTTCCCCTACACCTAACAAGAACTCCCTTCTCCTTTTCTACCTGTGCCGTGACAATAATATCATTATAAATTTAGTGGCTATATTTAGGCCTGGTTTTAAGAGGGGATCGATCTTCCTGATCCAGATGTGATTACATATTTACCGCTGCTCCTTTGTGTTGATAGGAGCCAGTTGAGCTATTTAACTGAAATATCTCAAGTGGCTCCTACATGTGGCGTGCTGGCACCCTTGCATCTGCTGGGGCTTTTTTAACCTTGAGGGCTGGCCTTTGCGTCTGGCAGGGCTGGCGATGCCCTAGGTAGCGACTTGCACCAGGACCTATCTGTATTTGGTGGCTGGTTTCTCACATTGTAGCCTTGAGGGCTGCTGTTTGCATCTAGCAGAGCTGGCAAAGCCCCAGATAGTCTTGGCATCTAACACCTTAATTGAATATAATATGATGCTCTTATTAATGCCATAATAATATTTAATCCAAGATGATATGTATAACACCTTTAATTATATATATTATATGTAATATTATTATTATTATAGATAATATAAAATAATTAATAATTTCACGGTCACATGGTGGTTATTTGTGCTATTGATTGGTTTACGAATGAAAAGAAGACGGGTCTTATAGAATACGAGCCTGTCACGGCCAGAGACAACGGGGGAAAGAGATAAAGAGACACAGGAGGAGGAACGAAAGAACAACACAAGAAAGTTGGCGTGCTGCAGAGTAGTGAAATGGCGAGTTCTGAGCCATCAGTGTACAGTTGGTGATGCGTGGAGTGAGGCGACATTGCAGGGGTTTGAGTCAGACTCACTCTTCACTCTACTTAGGAGTCAGCAACTGATGGGACTTAGTATATGTTGTGGCCTGTTAGTAGCTGATGTAGCCACAAGGCTTAGTGTTAATTTAACACCTTAAATATAATCTTCTTTTCCTTTCGGCTGTTCCCTTTCAGGGGTTGCCACAGCGAATCATGTGCCTCCATCTAACCATGTCCTCTGCATCCTCTTCACTCACAACAATTAACTTCATGTCCTCTCACTACATTCATAAATCTCCTCTTTGGTCTTCCTCTAGACCTCCTGCCTAGCAGCTCCAACCTCAGCATCCTTCTACCAATATATTCACAGTCTCTCCTCTGAACATGTCCAAACCACCTCAATCTGGCCTCTCTGGCTTTATCTCCGAAACATCTAACATGAGCTGTCCCTTTGATGTACTCGTTCCTGATCCTGTCCATCCTCGTCACTCCCAAAGAGAACCTCAACATCTTAAGCTCTGCCACCTCCAGCTCTGCCTCTTGTCTTGTCTTCAGTGCCACTGTCTCTAAGCTGTACAACATCGCTGGTCTCACCACTGTCTTGAACACCTTTCCTTTCATTCTTGCTGATACTCTTTTATCACACAACACACCTGACACTTTTCTCCACCCGTTCCAACCTGCTTGCACTCGCCTCTTCACCTCTTTTCCACAGTCTCCATTGCTCTGAACTGTTGACCCTAAGTACTTAAAGTCCTGCACCTTCTTCACCTCTGCTCCCTGTAACCTCACCGTTCCACCTGGGTCCCTCTCATTGACACACATGTATTCTGTCTTACTGCGGCTAAGCTTCATTCCTGTGTTTTCCAGAGCAGACATCCATCTCTCTAGATTCTCCTCCACCTGTTCCCTGCTCTCACTACAAATCACAATGTCATCCGCAAACATCATAGTCCATGGAGATTCCTGTCTAACCTCATCTGTCAGCCTGTCCATCACCAGAGCAAACAAGAAGGGGCTCAGAGCTGATCCTTGATGCAGACCCACCTCCACCTTGAACTCCTCTGTCGCACCTACAGCACACCTCACCACGGTCTTACAGCTCTCATACATGTCCTGCACCATTCTAACATACTTCTCTGCTACTCCAGACTTTCTCATACAATACCACAGCTCCTCTCTCGGCACCCTGTCATACGCTTTCTCTAAATCTTCGAAGACACAATGCAACTCCCTGTAACCTTCTCTGTACTTCTCCATCAGCATCCTCAAAGCAAATACTGCATCTGTTGTGCTCTTTCTAGGCATGAAACCATATTGCTGCTCACAAATGCTCACCTCTGCCCTTAGCCTAGCTTCCACTACTCTTTCCCACAACTTCATTATATGGCTCATCAGCTTTATTCCTCTGTAGTTGCCACAGCTCTGCACATCTCCATTGTTCTTGAAAATTGGCACCAGTACACTTCTCCTCCATTCCTCGGGCATCCTCTCACTCTCCAAGATCTTGTTAAACAAACTAGTCAGACACTCTACTGCCACCTCTCCTAGACACTTCCTTTCCACTCTTCATCCTCTTCAACGTCCTCCTCACTTCACTCTTGCTAATCTTAGCCACTTCCTGCTCCACACCAGTCACCTCTTCTGCTCTTCGTTCCCTTTCATTTTCCTCATTCATCAACTCTTCAAAGTACTCCTTCCATCTTCCCATCACACTCCTGGCACCTGTCAATACATTTCCATCCTTATCTTTAATCACCCTATTCTGCTCCACATCCTTCCCATCTCTATCTCTTTGTCTGGCCAACCTGTACAAATCCACCTCTCCCTCTTTATTGTCCAACCTAGCATACAAGTCCTCATATGCTCTTTGTTTGGCCTTTGCCACCTCTACCTTCACCTACGCTGCATCTCCCTGTACTCCTGTCTACTCTCTTCAATCCTCTCAGTGTCCCACTTCTTCTTTGCTAACCTCTTTCTCTGTGTACACTCCTGAACTTCCTCGTTCCACCACCAAGTCTCCTTGTCCACTTTCCTCTTTCCAGATGACACACAGAGTACCCTCTTACCTGTCTCCCTGATCACATTAGCTGTAGTAGTCCAGTCATCTGGGAGCACTTCCTGACCACCTGTCTCAGCTCCTCCCTGAAAACTACACGACATTCTTCCTTTTTCAACTTCCACCACTTCGTCCTCTGCTCTGCCTTTGTCCTCTTCATCTTCCTCACCACCAGAGTCATTTTACACACTAACATCCTGTGTTGTCTGGCTACACTCTCCCCTACCACTACTTTACAGTCACTGGTCTCTTTCAGATTACAACGTCTACACAAGATGTAGTCCACCTGAGTGCTTCTACCTCCGCTCTTATATGTCACCCTATGTTCCTGCCTCTTCTGGAAGAAAGTGTTCACTACAGCCATTTCCATCCTCTTTGTAAAGTCTACCACCATCTGTCCTTCTGCGTTCCTGTCCTGAAGACCAAACCTGCCCATCACATTCTCATCACCTCTGTTCCCTTCACCTACATGCCTGTTGAAATCTGCACCAATCACCACTGTCTCACCTCTGGGGATACTCTGCATCACTTCATCTAACTCACTCCAGAATTTCTCCTTCTCTTCTAACTCACATCCTACCTGTGGGGCATAACCACTCACAACATTGAACATCACCCCTTCAATTTCCAGCTTCAGGCTCATCAACCTGTCTGACACTCTTTTCACCTCAAGAACATTCCTCACAAACTCCTCTTTCAGGATAACTCCTACTCCGTTTCTCTTCCTATCTGACCCATGGTAGAACAACTTGAACCCTGCTCCTAAGCTTCTAGCCTTGCTACCTTTCCACCTGGTCTCCTGGACACACAGTATGTCCACCTTCCTTCTCTGCATCATGTCAATCAACTCTCTAGCCTTCCCTGTCATAGTCCCAACATTCAAAGTCCCTACTGTCAGTCCTACATTCTAAGCTTTCCTCTTCTCTCTCTGCCTACGAACACACCTTCCACCTCTCCTTCTTCGTCTTTGACCAACAGTAGTCCAATTTCCGCCGGTACCCTGTAGGTCAACAGCACCGGTGGCGGTCGTTGTTAACTCGGGCCCCGACCGATCCGATATGGAAGTCATTGTCATGATTTGCATTTTTAGTTTGGCATGTGTTTTACGTCGGATGCCCTTTCTGACACAACCCTCTGCAATTATCCAAACTTGGGACTGGCACATGAAGACACTGGCTTGTGCCCCCCTGCGGTTGCATTAGATGACTTAATAGTAGAGGTCATAAATATACTGTTAAATATTCAAAGCCTAGGAATAACACTTCTTTTGGGTACCAGCACATGTTGGAATTATAGGTAATGAAAAGGCAGATGAATTAGCCAAAAAAGGCATAAAGAAATAGAAATTAATGTTCCATTAGGAAAAGGAGAAGCGAAAGCTAAAATAAAATTTGAAATATCAAAAAAATGGCAACAAGAATGGGAAGCAGAAACTAAGGCTAGACAATACTATAATATTCAGAAACAGGTTGGAGGAAAAAGAATTAATATGACAAATAGGAAGGAAGAAATAGTATACTCAAGATTAAGAATGGGACATACAGGATTGAATGCAAAGAGAAAGAATTAGAACCTTGTTTACTTTCCTTAAAGACAGTGATTTTTTTAATAAGAAGAATTTAAGTGTTTGTTTTTTTTTTGCCCCCGTTTAGTTGAATAACCAAAGGATTACTGCAACACTCTACTACACTGTACAGTAGGTGGCGGTATGCAACACATGAACGATGCAATCTGCCAAGAAACTAAAAGAAGAAGAAGAAGACGAAGACGAAGAAGAATTATTATTTCTGGCTGGCTCAGTGAGCATTTTCGTATTTTTGTGGTCTCTCTGTTTAAGAGTAAACTGTCAGTGTTGGTGATGGCAAGTGCCAGGACACACAACCAGTGAGGTAAGTCAGATGATTAACCTAACTACTGCCAAGCTACACCGGTGCTCCAAACTTGGTTAGCAAGGTTAGCTAGCTCAGCTAACTCCCTAATGTTGCACTCCGCATTCTTGTTTTTTGTCTTATCAAATCAAACTTGAATTTAGTAATACTGTTTTTCTCGGCATCAATTTGCAGCAGAATATCATGCTTCTACTTAAGCCACGGGCAATTCTTCCGTTCGGCATGAAATTCCATTAACGTTAAATCTATTAGCATAAAAACAGCGATATAACCAGTATAACTAGTAATTACGCTTTACAGCTGTGGATGAACCCGTATCCTAACAATCCTCTATTGAAACACACAGTGGGCGGTATACGCACAACATTACAGTACCTATAAAAAGTATTGTGTCTTCCATTGGACTCTAATGTTTTTTTCGTTATTAGATTTTTCTGAAAGCCATGAGCAGAAATATACTCGTATCGCAAACTGAAAGAGTTACAAATGGACAACCTGCCTACAAAACCTGCCTACCGACATTCTGAGGGAGCAACAGTATGGAATGGGGAATGTGCATACAATTGTTGTGTGGGTGCTTTTCAATTCAGTTCATTTTTATTTGTATAGCCCAATATCACAATTCATAATTTGCCTCAAAGGGCTTTACAATCTGTACAACTAATGACACTCTCTGTTGTAAGACCCTTGATTCGAATAAGGAAAAACTACCCCCCAAAAAACCCTTTATAACAGGGGAAAAAAATATAGAAACTGCAGGAAGAGCAACAGAGGAGGGATCCCTCTCCCAGGACTGACATACATGCAATAGATGTCGTGTGTTTAGAATAGATTCACAACAGAAGATCATAGTATAGCAGACTGCTTCACCAGACTATGCTTTGATACAGCTGACAGGGAAAACAATCTGCTGCCTCTGCTAAATCTTGACTTTAAAGGGGTGAATACTGAGCAATATGCTATTTTGTGTTTAAAAAAAATTATTATTAATAAGTCTATCACTTTATAGTTGTCACTTAAACATTAAAGTCAAAGGGGGAGGGGAAAGCCCTTTATAGGCATTGTATTTATGAAAATGCTGCATAGTGGTTAATTTAAATTCTGAAGCTAATGACCTAAAAATAAAAATCCTGTTTTGTGAGATATGAGCCTGTCACAAATGTAAAAAAAAAGTAGCATGATAGAAATACAGCACATGGTGTTCAGTGTTGATAGATCCAAATGTGTGTCACATAATGTTGATTTTTGATACCACTCTCCTAACTGATTTTTCCTACTACAGCTGTGTCTGTGTGCCCTTTCAACTCCAGTTGTACTCTCCCTCCAGCTAGATTAAAAAAGTCAAAGTTGTCATGCCAGTCCCGGCTATGGCAGAGCCAGTGGTTGATCACCAGAAACAGTTTCAAGCCGCTGTGGATGTCATCCATAACCTTCCGAAAAATGGTATTAAGCTTTTTACAGCCATCACATTATCTCTCAACCCATGTGACTGAAAGCTTGTTGATGGTTAGACTGTAGAAACAGTTAATGAACTGCATCTTTAAGCAGAAGCCTCAAGGCAGTTGACCTGTTAGTACAGCTGTGATTCATGGTGTGCTCTCATGTACAGACAAAGTGTAAAACCAAGCTTCATTTAATAAAACAGGTCGCTTAGTGTAGCAAAATGTATCAACCAGAATAATGTATGAAAAACAACTGTGTATTATCTCCTGGATATTTTGTCATCTAAAGAAACAGGACTGAATGCAATGTCACCTAATATTATCAGTATTACATGCAAGTCAAACTGAAGTGTGGCTCCTGATGATTTGTCAAGCATTCCATCCAATATAGATTCTTGCCAATAAGAAGGCCACACTCAGTGGCTAATTTCTTATTGGATTTTGGTGTAATGCTGTTTTCAGTTGACAATGTGTCTTGCATACATCATCTAGTGATCTGCAATCTTCTTCAGTTTCCCTTTGTCCAGACAAAGAGAAATGAGCAAACAGATAAACAAACCTGATAAATGTCTGTGTTATCTTGGAGGTTCCTACCGGCCGTCCTATGAGGTGATGCTGCGTTTCTACAGTCTGTACAAGCAGGCAGTGTGTGGACCCTGTACAGTGCCTCGACCCGGCTTCTGGGACCCAGTGGGTCGCTACAAATGGTTTGTATGTGTGTTCGCTTGTATTATATCATTGTAATCACAGTCAGGTTAGTTTCCAGTAGCAGATACACCAGTTATTCAGTTGCTCTTTCTTCTACTGACAGAATGCCATGCAGTTTAAAATCATTTTTTTTAATGTGGTGGGTTTTTAAAAATGAATTTGGCCAGTAGACATTATATCACAAATTTGCTAAGTTTGCTTGGAGTTTGGTATAAAGTGTGTAATCTGTGTAACTTTGTCTTAAGGTAGAGTACCAGATAATTCAGTCCACCCTGTCAACTCACCGTGTTGTAGGTGAGGCTGCACAAAGGCTAATTTGGGGTTCTGTAGAGCAGAGTACCGTACACAGGGTTTTAGAAATACAGAGGTCTGAAAACTAAGCTTGCTAGGGTGGTTTGGGGGCATGTCTCTGCCCTACCCCCCATACCCTGCTGGGAAAAAATTTGGTTTCCCTGATCTACAGTGTATCTACTTTCCTTTATGCACATTTTGTTGTGTTACAGCCTTATTCCATAATGGATTTAAATCATTATTTTCCTCACAATTCTACAAACAATACCCCATATTGATATGAAATGAAATACTTTTGGGTTCAGAATTGTAGGTCAAAGAAAACAAGACAGTTGAAGATGTCACCTTGGGTTCTGAGAAACTCTGGACATTTTTCACTATTTTCTAACATTTTATTGCCTCAATGATTAAATGAATTATCAACAGCCTAATGTAAAATGAAAATACTAAGTAGTACTCCCTAATTGAGAATGTGTAATGCTTAAGTTGTTATGTTTAAAATTATACCCTATACACAATTGTCAAACAAATTGTCCATATTTCCGGGTTTTGTATTGTATATGTCTGGCAGCTTTACAACAGATGGAATTTAAATGGATTTCCGAGGAGAGACGCTCATGCGTACAATGTGAAATAGCCTTCCTCTTCTTGGTCTCCAAATCACAGTCTCAGTAATGAACTGAGTGATAATTGAAATTGTCTATCCTCTAATACTGTCTGCTGTAATTGGGGCAATGGTGCTGCATCGGACTGTGTGTTCCATGTCAGCTGTAATATTCTACATGGACTGCAGAGGATCTTCTATGAATTGATGGCTACATCTAATCTGAAATAGCCCTTGTTTCTGCGCTGCCAGCTAAACAATTTACTAAATTGCGCTTGCAGGAATAAGTAGGCTATACTAGATAAGGTTTAAATAGTGATAAGCATAATGGAAATTAAAGGAGAGAATACATATAGATTTGTTTCAGAACAGAGCTGCCATCTATCTCCTGTGGGCCCACCACCTGCAGGAGAAACTGTAAGGGGCTGGTGCATTGTGGATTGGGTGGCAGTCGAAGGCGGGGGCCTCGGCGACTCAATCCCCGGACACGGAATCTGGCTCTAGGGACATGGAATGTCACCTCGCTGGGGGGGAAGGAGCCTGAGCTGGTGCGGGAGGTTGGGAGATAGTTGAGCTCGCCTCCAAGCACAGCTTGGGCTCTGGAACCCAACTCCTCAAGAGATGCTGGACTAACTACTACTCTGGAGTTGCCCGCGGTGAGAGGCGACGGGCTGGTGGGGGCTTGCTCATAGCCCCCCAGCTTAGCTGCCATGTGTTGGAATTCACCCCGGTGAATGAGAGGGTCGTTTCCCTGCGCCTACAGGTCGGGAATAGGTCTCCCACTGTTATTTGTGCTTATGGGCCCAATGGAAGTGTAGAGTACCCGACCTTCTTGGTGTCTCTGGGAGGGGTGCTGGAAAGTGGTCCAACCGGGGACTCCGTCGTTCTACTGGGGGACTTCAACGCTCACGTGGGCAGCGACAGCAGCACCTGGACAGGCGTGATTGGTAGGAACTGCCCCACCGACCTGAACCCAAGTGGTGTTCTGTTATTGGACTTCTGTGCTAGTCACGGTTTGTCCATAACGAACACCATTGTCCATCAGTGCACGTGGCACCAGGGCACCTTAGGTCGGAGGTTGATGATCGACTTTGTGGGTGTTTCATCTGACCTCCGACCGTATGTCTTGGACACTCAGGTGAAGAGAGGGGCGGAGCTGTCAACTGATAACCACCTGGTGGTGAGTTGGATCCGATGGCGGGGGAGGAAGTTGGACAGACTTGGCAGACCCAAACATACTGTGAGGATCTGCTGGGAACGTTTGGCAGAGTCTCCGGTCAGAGATCTTCAACTCCAACCTCCAGCAGAGCTTCAACCAGATCCCGAGGGAGGCTGGAGACATTGAGTCCGAGTGGACCATGTTCTCCACCTCTATTGTTGACGCGGCTGTTTGGAGCTGTGGCTGTAGGGTCTCTGGTGCCTATCGTGGCGGCAATCCCTGATCCCGGTGGCTAAAGAAGGAGTCCTATCGAGCCTGGTTGGCTCGGGGGACTCCGGAGGTGTGCTTCAGCCCGGGTGGTTGCGGAGGCAAAACCCCAGGTCTGGGAGGAGTTTGGTGAGGCCATGGAGAAGGACTATCAGCCTCGAAGAAATTCTGGCAAACCGTCCGGCACCTCAGGAGGGGGAAGCAGTGTCCTGCACACACTGTGTACAGTGGGGGTCGGAATCTGCTGACTTCGACTGGGGACATCCTCGGAAGGAGTACTTTGAGGATCTCCTCCACCCAACCGACACGTCTTCCACTGAGGAAGCAGAGGCCGAGGGCTCAGTTGTAGATTCGTTGATCCCCCAAGCTGAAGTCACTGAGGTAGTTGAGAAGCTCCTCGGTGGCAAGGCACCTGGGGTGGAAGAGATCGGCCCTGAGTACCTCAAGTCTCTGGATGTTGTGGGGCTGTTTTGGTTGACATGTCTCTGCAACATTGCATGGTGGCTGGGGAAAGTGCCTCTGAACTTGCAGACTGGGGTGGTAGTCCCTCTGTTTAACAAGTGGGACCAGAGGGTGTGTTGCAACTACAGGGGGATCACACTCCTCAGCCTCCCCGGAAAAGTCTATGCCAGGGTACTGGAGAGGAGAATTTGGCCGATAGTTGAACCTCGGATTCAGGAGGAACAGTGCGGTTTTCGTCCCGGTCGTGGAACACTGGACCATCTCTATACCCTTGCCAGGTTTCTGGAGGGTTCATGGGAGTTTGCCCAACCAGTTCAAATGTATTTTGTGGATCTGGAGAAGGCATTCGACTGTGTCCCTCTTGGCAACCTGTGGAGGTGGTCTGGGAGTATGGTGTTCGGGGCCCTCTGCTAAGGGCTGTCTGGTCCCTATATGACCAGAGCAGGAGTTTGGTTCGCATTGCTGGCAGTAAGTCAGATCTGTTCCCGGTGCATGTTGGTCACCGGAAGGGCTGCGCTGTGTCACCAATCCTGTTCATTATCTATATGGACAGGATTTCTAGGCACAGTTGGGGGCTGGAGGGAGTCTGGTTTGGGGACCACAGGATTTCGTCTCTGCTTTTTGCAGATGATGCTGTCCTGTTGGCTTCATCAAATCAGGACCTTCAGCGTGCACTGGGTCACTTTGCAGCCAAGTGTGAAGCTGCGGGGATGAGAATCAGCACCTCCAAGTCTGAGGCCATGGTGCTCAGCCGGAAAAGGGTGGCTTGTCCCCTTCAGGTTGGTGGAGAGCTCCTGCCTCAAGTGGAGGAGTTTAAATATCTTGGGGTCTTGTTCACGCGTGAGGGAAGGACGGAGCGGGAGATCGACAGGCAGATCGGTGTATCTTAGGCAGTGATGCGTTCGATATACCAGTCTGTTGTGGTAAAGAGAGCGCTGAGCTGCAAGGCGAAGCTCTGTATTTACCAGTCGATCTAAGTTCCTACTCTCACCTATGGTCATGAGCTTTGGGTCATGACCGGAAGGACAAGATCCCGGAGACAGGTGGCCGAAATGAGTTTCCTCCGTAGGGTGACTGGGCACTCCCTTAGAGATAGGGTGAGGAGCTTGGTCACTCAAGGAGGAGCTCAGAGTAGAGCCGCTGCTCCTCCACATCGAGAGGAGTCAGCTGAAGTGGCTCGGGCATCTGACCCGGATGCCTCCTGGACGCCTCCCTGGGGAGATGTTCCGGGTGTGATCAACCGGGAAGACCTAGGACACGCTGGAGGGACTACGTCTCTCGGCTGGCCTGGGAATGCCTCGGTATTCCCCAGGAAGAGCTGGAGGAAGTGTCTGGGGAGAGGGAAGTCTGGGTGTCTCTGCTTAGACTGCTGCCTCTGCGACCCGGCCCCGGAAAAGCGGTACAAGATGGATGGATGGACAGTAATATAGAAACTTGAAGTAATTTAACCGGGATGTAATAAAAGCGTTAAAAAAATTCTGATTTTAGAAATGTTGCGAAGGTGCAGGAAGCAAGTTTGGACAACAGCTGTCACACAACATGTTAGAATTAAGCTTGTCAAATATAACACCTAGATTTCTACAATGGGATTTCATGCAGGAGGACAAAGAACCTAAGTGAATGTGATAAATGGAATAGTCAGGACCTATGATAATAGATTCTGATTTATCTGAATTTAAGTTTTCTGGTAGCCAGTTTTCAACGTATGCATTTTAGTTTGCTCAATTGCATTATTTTTCGAATCAAAGGAGTAATAGTTGCCAACAGATCTTTAGGGCAACATTGATTGACGCTAATGAATGTGTCCTTGCTAATCAAATCTTGAAAGACTACATTTTGTGTTCAGAAAGCGTATTATCTTCATGTTGACAATGGTGAATTGAACAAGTGTCATTTTAGTGACCCTGCAAAAGTTGGCTAAGAATTCACATGGCATAGCAGAGTAGCACAGTCTTCTTCTTCTTTTCCTTTCGGCTGCTCCCTTTCAGGGGTCGCCACAGCGAATCATGTGCCTCCATCTAACCCTGTCCTCTGCATCCTCTTCGCTCACACCAATTAACTTCATGTCCTCTCTCACTACATCCATAAATCTCCTCTTTGGTCTTCCTCTAGACCTCCTGCCTGGCAGCTCCAACCTCATCATCCTTCTACCAATATAGTCACAGTCTCTCCTCTGAACATGTCCAAACCACCTCAATCTGGCCTCTCTGGCTTTTTCGCTGAAACATCTAACGTGAGCTGTCCCTCTGATGTACTCGTTCCTGATCCTCGTCACTCCCTAAGAGAACCTCAACATCTTAAGCTCTGCCACCTCCAGCTCTGCCTCTTGTCTTTTCTTCAGTGCCACTGTCTCTAAGCTGTACAACATCGCTGGTCTCACCACCGTCTTGAACACCTTTCCTTTCATTCTTGCTGATACTCTTTTATCACACAACACACCTGACACTTTTCTCCACCTGTTCCAACCTGCTTGCACTCGCCTCTTCACCTCTTTTCCACAGTCTCCATTGCTCTGAACCGTTGACCCTAAGTACTTAAAGTCCTGCACCTTCTTCACCTCTCCTCCCTGTGACCTCACCGTTCCACCTGGGTCCCTCTCATTGACACACATGTATTCTGTATTACTGCGGCTAAGCTTCATTCCTCTGTTTTCCAGAGCAGACCTCCATCTCTCTAGATTCTCCTCCACCTGCTCCCTGCTCTCACTACAAATAACAATGTCATCCGCAAACATCATAGTCCATGGAGATTCCTGTCTAACCTCATCTGTTAGCCTGTCCATCACCAGAGCAAACAAGAAGGGGCTCAGAGCCGATCCTTGATGCAGACCCACCTCCACCTTGAACTCCTCTGTCGCACCTACAGCACACCTCACCACGGTCTTACAGCGCTCATACATATCCTGCACCATTCTAACATACTTCTCTGCCACTCCAGACTTCCTCATAAAATAGCACAGCTCCTCTCTCGGCACCCTGTCATACGCTTTCTCTAAATCTACAAAGACACAATGCAACTCATTATGACCTTCTCTGTACTTCTCCATCAGCATCCTCAAAGCAAACACTGCATCTGTTGTGCTCTTTCTAGGCATGAAACCATATTGCTGCTCACAAATGCTCACCTCTGCCCTTAGCCTAGCTTCCACTACTCTTTCCCACAACTTCATTGTATGACTCATCAGCTTTATTCCTCTGTAGTTGCCACAGCTCTGCACATCTCCCTTGTTCTTGAAAATTGGCACCAGTACACTTCTTCTCCATTCCTCGGGCATCCTCTCACTCTCCAAGATCTTGTTAAACAAACTAGTCAGAAACTCAACTGCCACCTCTCCTAGACACTTCCATACCTCCACAGGTATGTCATCAGGACCAACTGCCTTTCCACTCTTCATCCTCTTCAACGTCCTCCTCATTTCACTCTTGCTAATCTTTGCTACTTCCTGCTCCACACCAGTCACCTCTTCTACTCTTCGTTCCCTTTCATTTTCCTCATTCATCAACTCTTCAAAGTACTCCTTCCATCTTCCCATCACACTCCTGGCACCTGTCAATACATTTCCATCCTTATCTTTAATCACCCTAACCTGCTGCACATCCTTCCCATCTCTATCTCTTTGTCTGGCCAACCTGTACAAATCCACCTCTCCCTCTTTAGTGTCAAACCTAGCATACAAGTCCTCATATGCTCTTTGTTTGGCCTTTGCCACCTCTACCTTCACCTTACGCTGCATCTCCCTGTACTCGTGTCTACTCTCTTCAGTCCTCTGTGTCCCACTTCTTCTTTGCTAACCTCTTTCTCTGTATACACTCCTGAACTTCCTCGTTCCACCACCAAGTCTCCTTGTCCACTTTCCTCTTTCCAGATGACACACCGAGTACCCTCCTACCTTTCTCCCTGATCACATTAGCTGTAGTGGTCCAGTCTTCTGGGAGCACTTCCTGACCACCCAGAGTCTGTCTCAGCTCCTCCCTGAAAACTACACGACATTCTTCCTTTTTCAGCTTCCACCACTTCGTCCTCTGCTCTGCCTTTGTCCTCTTCATCTTCCTCACCACCAGAGTCATTTTACACACTAGCATCCTGTGTTGTCTGGCTACACTCTCCCCTACCACTACTTTACAGTCACTGGTCTCTTTCAGATTACAACATCTACACAAGATGTAGTCCACCTGAGTGCTTCTCCCTCCGCTCTTATATGTCACCCTATGTTCCTGCCTCTTCTGGAAGAAAGTGTTCACTACAGCCATTTCCATCCTCTTTGCAAAGTCTACCACAATCTGTCCTTCTGCGTTCCTGTCCTGAAGACCAAACCTGCCCATCACGTTCTCATCACCTCTGTTCCCTTCACCTACATGCCTGTTGAAATCTGCACCAATCACCACTGTCTCACCTCTGGGGATGCTCTGCATCACTTCATCTAACTCACTCCAGAATTTCTCCTTCTCTTTTAACTCACATCCTACCTGTGGGGCATAACCACTCACAACATTGAACATCACCCCTTCAATTTCCAGCTTCAGGCTCATCAACCTGTCTGACACTCTTTTCACCTCAAGAACATTCCTCACAAACTCCTCTTTCAGGATAACTCCTACTCCGTTTCTCTTCCTATCCGACCCATGGTAGAACAACTTGAACCCTGCTCCTAAGCTTCTAGCCTTGCTACCTTTCCACCTGGTCTCCTGGACACACAGTATGTCCACCTTCCTTCTCTGCATCATGTCAATCAACTCTCTAGCCTTCCCTGTCATAGTCCCAACATTCAAAGTCCCTACTGTTAGTCCTACATTCTTAGCTTTCCTCTTCTCTCTCTGCCTACGAACACACCTTCCTCCTCTCCTTCTTCGTCTTCGACCAACAGTAGTCCAATTTCCACCGGTACCCTGTAGGTCAACAGCACCAGTGGCGGTCGTTGTTAACCCCGGCCCCGACCGATCCGATATGGAAGTCATTGTCATGATTCGCATTTTTAGTTTGGCATGTGTTTTACGTCGGATGCCCTTCCTGACACAACCCTCTGCATTTATCCAGACTTGGGACTGGCACATGAAGACACTGGCTTGTGCCCCCCTGCGGTTGCATTATAGCAGAGTAGCACAGTACATAGTTAAAATTACTATCATTCAATCAGATGATGTGCAATGTTTTTTCTGAATGATTGGTCTTGTGTTCTTGTTAGGGATGCCTGGAGCCACCTGGGTGACATGAGCAGTGAGGGTGCCATGGCAGCATACGTGGACGAGATGAAGAAAGTAGCACGAGAGGTACATGAAATGTTTTATTTTGTTCAGATATTTCAATGTAACATTATAAGTTCATGTAATATGTCTGGCATGATTGTATCTGCACACTGCTGTTGAAAAAAAAACTATTTACATTTTAATTCATGTCCCCAAAAATTAATAAATTATTTTGATGGGAAGAGCATCAGCTGAAATCCCAGTTGAATGCTTACACCTTGACTGAATGTCAGGGCACATCAAGCCCACATTTGGCTGTCAGGGTATGTTTAGCTATTCACACTATGTTGTTTAGGTCCGCAGGGTTTTAAAAAGGTTTATAAGTTGATAAATAAATTTAGCTACAGTTAAGACCCTTAAGTATTTAAAAGTCTTCAAGGTATTCAATTTTGTAGCTTGTTTTCAATATGTATCAGGGATGTGATATTTCTGGATTAATAGAGAATTCCTCGTTGTCTGACCTGAAAATGTGACCCACGTGAATGAAAGATTCAGATGCATTAAAAAATGTTATGGTTGCACTTGCTCCTCTATCCTTATCTCTGTGTGTTTGGCCGAAGACGGGCCTCAGCTCCTACACACACAAACACACACACACACACACACAGACACACAAACACAACACAACAGACAGCAGAGCAGAAAGTCAGCGGTAGAGACCGTGAACCAGGTGAATTGAAGGTATCATTTTACTGTAGTTGACGACAACTTGAGTAAAAGGTAGAAAAAGTGGAAAAGCGATTTTTCTCCCACCTGCGTTGTCCACAGGTGTTATCATAAGCACAGCACCCTTGTTAATTGTTACGACCAAGCTAAAATGAAAGCCATCTGTATGTAGCCTAACTCAGGTCTGGAATTAAGTTATTTTGAGGGCAAGGCCTCTTTGGCCTTTGGTTAATACAAATTTATTGGGGCATCGCAGCCAAAATGTAGGGCCCCAAACCAGTGTTGCAATAACAATAAGTGACTATTACATTGTATGAAGAGAAAACAGGATACAATCAATAATTAGGAGTTAGTGTATTGAAACACAGTACTGAGTTTATTCAAAGTGTACACTGAATATTTGTTTTTTCCACAAAATGGTTTCTTGTTTGATTTTTTTTTTTTTTTAAATGTGAACAATTCATTATATATTAATTGTTATTGTTTTATTTTAATGATAAAATAAAGTCTATAAATAGGCTATTTAAAGGATGATCAAAATGAATCTGAACAAGTTTCAACACCCATGCAACTATTAGCATTTGAGTCTACAGTAGGAGCAGTCACAAATATGACTCAACGTGCTACCAGTCAATTTACCGTCTTTCGTGTGTGTGAATGTATTTGAGGAGTTTTTTCAGCCGTTACAAAAGTAACTACCCAGTTTGCTGCTTCCCGTTTGGTGCTGGAGATATATGCACAGATGGTAAGAAAAAGGTTTTTTGACAGAAGAGTTTATTTAGGACCAAGCAGCAACCACTGCAAGGTTCCTATTGTATTTATAAGGATTATTATAATTAGGGCCAAAGCAGCCATTCCTGTTAACAGCCATATCAACAGGAAATTGTAACATAAGTATACAGTGCATCCTGAAAGTATTCACAGTGCTTCACTTTTTCCACATTTTATGTTAGTCTTATTCCAAAATGGATTAAATTAATTATTTTCCTCAAAATTCTATGAACAATACCTTATGACAAAGTGAAAGCAGTTTTATTGAAATCTTTGCAAATGTATAAAATGTAATAAAATTAAAAATTAAAAAATCATACGTACTTAAGTTTACACAGCCTTTATTCAATACTTTTTGAAGCACCTTTGGCACTATTTACAGCCTCAATTCTCTGAGTATGATGCTACAAGCTTGGTACAGCCATTTATGGGCAGTTTCTCCCATTCTTCTTGCAGAACCTCTCAAACTCCATCTGGTTGGATGGGGAGCGTCAGTTCACAGCCATTTTTAGATCTCTCCAGAGATGTTCAATCGGGTTCAAGTCTGGACTCTGGGTGGGTCACTCAAGGAGATTCACAGTTGTCCCATAACTACTCCTTTGTTATCTTGGCTAAGTGCTTAAGGTCGTTGTCCTGTTGGAAGATGGACCTTCACCCCAGTCTGAGGTCCAGAGCGCTCTGGAGCAGGTTTTCATCAAGGATGTCTCTGTACATTTTTAACCCCTTCCTGGCGCTGGAAGTATAATATTAGATGAGGTTACTATTTCAATGTGTCAATGAACAGGATCCTGAGTACTTAGCAGTTGGTTGTGAGTTGGTTAAGCTCCAATTTACTAGTATAGGTAATTATCACATATATCACATAAACAACTATCAACTACAGAGCATAAATACAATATGTAGGACAGCGGTGCCTCCACTTAACTCACACATTGAGAACTATTTTTTATATCCCAGAAACTAATATCAAGCAATATTAAGCAAAGATCCACCATGAAAAAACACATTCAGGACATCCGAATATATGGTATAGAAACATAGATAAATGTATTCCTCTGTGTTATTAGCTTTATCCCTTCTAACTGTCCTTTGGATTACCCCACACACTCTTTACCCTTCATTTTATAAATAATAAAACCCAAGCAACACCAAGTGTACAAAACCCTTAAGGAAAAAATAAAAAGCCATCTGTGTTGCAACATTCTGAGATGGCTGTTGATAGATATCTTGCGAGCTTTAATGCAAGCATCTTCCCAGTTGTGTTCTGTTAGCTGACATGGCAGACTTCCATTCCAGGACATCAATCTATCACTCGACTTCTCTGACCTATTTGATATCAGCATATTGTAAAATTCAGAGATTATGCCCTTTGTCAGACTATCTTTAGTCAAACGTTTTTCCAAAGTTGAATATGAAGGTTTGTCAAGATTATTCTGGTTTGCTTTCACAAAGCTTCTCAGTTGAAGGTATTTAAAATAATGCTTTTTGTCAAGGTTATATTTAACCCGAATTTGTTCAAAAGACATAAAGATATCTGACTCTGCCAAATAAAGGTCATGAACAGATTTAAGTCCTTTGGATGCCCACGTTTTAATTGTTACATCTGCTCTTCCTGGTATAAAGAGCTGGTAACCCCATATAGGTGTTTAAATCACCTCTAGCACAGCTGGGATTGATTTACTTAGTTTGAACAAAAACAGGATGACATCATCATCAAATAGGGCAATTCTGTGTTCAGTAGGGCCTATTTTTATTCCAGAAAATTGGGGGTGAGAGCATATGGCCATTGCGAATGGTTCAATTGCAAGCATAAAAAGTAAGGGGGGACATCTCTGGCGGCAACCTTTATTAATAGTAATTGGCTTTGAAATATTCCTGTTTGTAATAATGTCTGCAGTAGGATTTTTATATAACTTGACCCACTTTATAAAATTATTCCCACACCCAAATATCAAAGGCCTTTTCTGCGTTGAAAGGACAGGAGCTCAGTGTCTGGCGTATCTTTCTTATAGTGGATAACATTCAATACTCTTCTTACATTGTGATATCTTTGTCTTCCAATTACAAATCCGTTTTGATCTCTATTAATTATGTCTGGCAACACTTTTGGCAGACGTCTAGCTAGAAGCTTGCAAATCATCTTAAGATCAGAATTTAGGCTTCGCCAGCAAAATAATCAAGGCTTGGTTTATTGAGAGTGGAAGATTCCCATTTAGAAATGACTCCAGAAGCATGTCTATAAGAGGAGCTAGCAATTTCTCTTTGAATTTTTTATATAAGTCAATTTGTAGAACATCCGATCCAGCCCGCTTACCAGATTTCATTCCATCATTTAACTCCATTTGGGATTATTGGTATGTCTAACTTATTTAAGAAACTGTTTAAGTAATTTAAATTACTTTTGTCTTGCGAATCACATAGTTTTTCGTAGTAGCCTCTAAAGGCCTCATAAATTTCTATTGGGTCTATTAGAGTTTTATTGTTTGTAATAATAGAAGTTATTGGTGATTTAGTTTCTAGTTGTTTAATTTGCCAAGCTAGTAACTTTCCAGCTTTGTCGCCTTATTCATAAAATATTTGTTTTAACAATAAAAGACTGGACACTGCTCTGAAGCTGGACAGCTTATTATATTAAGCTCTCAGAATCAGTAATTCCTTTTGCAAGTTAGGGTCACTTTTCGCAAATACTTTGTCTTGAATATTTTTAATTTTAACGTCTAACTGTGATTGATTCTGTTGCACATTTTTTAGATTTGGAGCCTATACAACTAATATTATTTCCTCGAAGAAAAGCTTTAAAGGCATCCCATTTTGTACATGCTAATGTTTGGGTAGTGTTTATGCAGAAAACTCTTCTATATGTGTCCCAATATAATTTACAAACTCCCAGCAGCCATTTATGCTGGAAATGCCATCTAGGTGGATCATTGATAATCTTCTCATCCCTGTAAAATAAACAGCATAGTGCATGATCTGAAACTACAATATTATCATAAAAGCAATTTTGAATTTTAGACCACAATTCTACAGATACGAGAAAGTAATCTATTCTTGAATAAGTTTTGAATGTTGCGGAGTAAGATGAGTATGCCTTAGTATGCTGTTATAATTCCCTCAATACATCCAACAATCGAATCTCTTTTATATATCTTTGAATAACTGTCCGACTACCGCTATGTGATTGATCTAATCCCGTGGAACTGTCCATGCTGGGGTTAAGTGTACAGTTAAAATCACCCCCAATCATATGATCTCCCTGCAGTGTTGAGAACGTAAGGAATAGATCCGCATAAACTCTGAGTCATCTCTGTTAGGGCCATATAAATTAACCAAGTTTCGATTATCTAAGACTAAAGATCCCTGGACTATCAAATTCTACCCTTTTTGTCTTTTATAACATTTTTCACATTGAAAGGAACGGATTCATGGATAAGTGTCATAACCCCTCTGGCCCGGGATGAGAATGCTGAAGTGAATACACTACCTCGTCACCCCCTCTCAACTCTTTTAACATCTTCATCTAGAAGATGCGTCTCCTGTTAAAGTATTATCTTTTAGTTCATTCATGACTTGTTCAACCTCTTTGAGACATTAAAGAACCCTGTAGTTCCATGTAATGAAATTGATTCACTGAAAAGATTCACTACTTGTGACATTGGTAACTAATTTAAGTCACTACTTATAACGCATGTTAAGCATTGTTAAGTTATTAACTAGTTTACCAAACATTATCTGATTACCTTGCGAAGTATAGTAAATGATTTCAGGGAGAAGCATAACAAACCTGGATATTAGAATACATATCCAAAACAAAAAACATGAACCCCCCCTTACCCACCGCTGTGGGTCTCCCACCCCCCACTTTCTGTCTTCAGTTCCACATAGTGAGGATTAGTCTAACCACAGGGAGAGCCTACTGCTACTGCCCGTGCCTTGAATAACAGTAACTAATCTGCGCTACGTGCTTTCTGTAAATATAGCATTTAATGCATGTGATATGTGTCTGTGTTCCCATTCTTACTTTAAAAAAAATACTACTCCAGATATAAAAGAAAATGTAGTCCTAGAACAGAATCCGACTGTTGCCCCTGTTACCTCAGTAATTACACACTGCCTGAAGAAAGTGCATTGTTTTAATCCAATATTACATTCCGGTGTTCTTATGGATCTTTGTTAGAAATTCCGTGCCTCAGCTGGTGTTTTAAAAGCATGAGTCTTGTCTTTGTTAGTCATCAGAAGTTTTGTCGGGTGTATTACTCCGTGTCGAACTCCAAGCTTCCGCAGCGCCTCCCAAACCGGGTTAAACTGTTTCTGTAGTTGGTGTACGCCAGCCGCAAAGTCCGGGTAGAACCGTACTTGCTCCGTGTAGCAAATGTCCCTTTTTGGCCTGTACTGCATCCAAGACAGCCTGTTTGTCTTTGTAATTAAGGAACTTCATTATCATGGTTCGCGCTGGTGTCTTGCCGTTCCTCATCGGTCCAATTCGGTGTGCTCTTTCTACAACCACGGATGCATGTATTGTTTCAGTGCCTAATACTTCTGGCAGACACTTCTCCAAAAACAGACATTTTGTCCTTCAGCTCCCTCTGGCAAGTTTATAAGCCTCAAGTTATTTCTCCTGGATCTGGCCTCCAAGTCTAGGACCTTATCTTTCAGGGCTTTTCCTTTGGAATTCGAGTGTGTACACCTTAGCTTGCAAAATTTAAATCTCGCCATCGGCATTGGATATACGTGCCTCCATCTGTGACATACACTCGGCACAGTCATTTAGTTCCTTCCTCATGTTGTCTATTGCCCCCATTACTCCATCAAATTTTAAGGAGAATTCAGTCTTTATGGAGGTAACTATGGTCAGTATTTCGTCTACCTTATTGCCTTCGGGTTTCTCTCCATCAGCAGCCGTGGTCATTTGAGTGTTAGCGTTAGCTTTCAGAGTCTCTCCACGACGATGATGGTCAGTTAACTTGGGCTGTTTTGAGTTTTCACTTGCCTGCTGACTAGATTTTGCAGCCTTATGCATGATCTTGATCTTCAAATATAAGAAAGAAGATATAAACAAGTAGCAGTGCAGTGAAAAATACGTCTTTTCACATGGCCGCCATAACCCGAAGTCCTCCTCTGCAAAATTGTTGTTCCCTTTCAAGGGAACTTCAATGCTGCGTCAGCTGACGCTATGGGGAACGCCTTCAGCGTGACTGCCTCTGAATCTCTGTATCAACTTAGACCAATCTTGATTGGGTTTAACGTCAACACATGACGATCTAAAGGACGCGTACTTTCACGTTTCTATCATTCCGGGACACCGGAAGTTCCTGCGGTTCGCTTTCGGGGGCAAAGCTTACCAATATCAGGTGCTTCCCTTCGGCCTAGCACTCTCCCATTGCACCTTCACGGAGTGTATGGACTCTGCCCTGGCTCTTCTCAGACTCCAGGAGATCCGCATCCTCAATTATTGGATGACTGGTTGATTTTATCCCAGTCTCGTCTCACGCAGTACGGCATCGAGATGTCGTACTTGCCCACTTGAGATGCTTGAGGTTGAGGCTCAACACACGCTCACTCCAACACAAAGGATTAACGTTCCCAGGAGTAGTGTGGGACTCAGTCACGTTGCGGGCACAACTGTCTCCCGCACGCGTCGAGTCAATCCTGATTATGGTACTCAGGGTGCAGCTAGGCCGACATCTAACTGCACTTCAGTTTCGAGAGACTGTTAGGCCTCATGCCCGCAGCATCCACCGTGATTCCGCTTGGATTGCTGCACATTTAACAAGATGGCGGCGCGTCCACACGCAGCGGCTTCTCTCTGTCCCGACAGAACGGTGTTTTCGTGTTTTTTGTCTTGTGAGTCGCAGTGTTTTAGTACGTCGTCATCACGTCTACCTGTCTTCAAGCGTGCATACAGTCGGGAGTCTCTGCTGGATGTCGGCAGAGCCGCACTTTTAGAGTTAAAATCCGCGCATGCGGAACAGCTGCGAGAGCTCGGACTGCTCCGGAGGCCTACATCATCACCGACCCCCACTGCTGCATCTCGCCCACAGCAGAGGCGCCACAAGCGGCGTGAGAGGAAGCAGAAGAGGGGTAAGCGCGGAGGTATCCGGGCTAGGCTAACGGCTAACCCACACAAGCCATCTATCCCCACCATCGTACTGGCTAACGTACGCTCTTTGGACAATCAACTGGACTACATCCGATCACTACGCTCTACTCAAAGGACTGTAAGAGACTGTTGTGTTTTTGTATTCACGGAAACATGGCTCAGCGACAGCGTCCCGGACTGCGCCATTCAGCTCGACCAGCTGACGTGCTATCGAGCAGACAGAGCTCTCGTCGCGGGAGGAAAAACCCGCGGCGGCGGGCTTTGTGTTTACATCAATGACGCGTGGTGCCGCGATGCTGTTGTGACCTGCAAACACTGCTCACCCCTGGTGGAGTTTATGATCATTAAGTGCCGGCCGTTCTATTTGCCGAGGGAATATACAGCCGTACTGCTCGTTTCGGTTTACATTCCCCCGAACAACAACAACAGCAACAGGAACGATGCACTAAATGAACTGTACCAGCACATCAGTGAGCAGCAGACAGCACACCCCGATGCTTTTCTCATCATAGCTGGGGATTTCAACCATGCTGACTTAAAGAGTGTGTTTCCAAAAATACACCAACACATTAACTTTCCAACAAGAGGTAATAACATTTTAGACTTTGTTTACACCACACAGAGAGGAGCTTACAAAGGCCCCGGACAGCGTGAGGAGATCCTTCAGCAGGATCAATGCACGCAAAGCTCCGGGTCCTGACAACATTCCTGGGCGTGTACTGAGAGACTGTGCAGCAGAACTCACTGAGGTCTTCACAGACATTTTCAACATCTCACTTAGTCAGGCTGTTGTTCCCACATGCTTCAAAGCTACCACCATCATTCCAGTCCCGAAGAAGCCATCTCCGTCTTGCTTCAATGACTACCGTCCTGTTGCACTTACTCCCATCCTCATGAAGTGCTTCGAACGGCTAGTCATGCACCACATCAAGTCTGCCCTCCCTCCCCTCCCTGGACCCATTCCAGTTTGCATATCGGTCCAACCGGTCGACCAATGATGCCATCTCAACTACCCTCCACTCAGCACTCACACATCTAGAGAAAAAAGACTCATACTTCAGAATGCTGTTCATAGCCTTCAGTTCAGCATTCAACACAATCATCCCTCAACAGCTCATTCACA
>CM022492.1:2632868-2752080 GCA_011952105.1 Coreoperca whiteheadi | reverse complement strand
GACAACACAGCGGTGGTCTCCTACTTAAATCGACATGGTGGTCTGAGGTCGCGCCCTCTGTGCAGACTGGCGCGCCAGATCCTTTTTGTGGTCCCAGGGGAAGTGGCTCTCTCTCAGAGCAATTTTCATACCTGGGTACCTCAATGTGGGGGCAGACATCCTGTCGAGGCAGGGGCCAAGGCCAGGGGAATGGAGACTGCACCCCGAGACGGTGCAGATGATATAGAGGAGATACGGCAGGGCACAAGTCGACCTGTTCACGTCCCTAGACAACGCTCACTGCCCCCTCTGGTTCTCCCTTGTGTATCCAGTGCACCTGGGGCTGGATGCCATGGCACAGCCGTGGCCGAGGCTACGGCTGTACGCTTTTCCCCCGATTGCTCTGCTCCTGGGGGTTCTAGAGAGAGTTCGCCGAACAGGGGCCCAGCTGCTGCTCATGGCCACGTTCTGGCCCACCAGAATCTGGTTCTCGGGGCTGGTAGCCCTCCCGGACGGCCCCCCGTGGGAGTCCCGTCAGGAGGGACCTGCTGTTGCAGGGCCAAGGCGAAATATTCCATCCCCAGCTGGGGAAATTGAAGCTGTGGGTCTGGCCCCTGAGGGGGACCACCTCAGAGCTGCTGGTCTCTCTACCGAGGTAGTTGAGACCATCTTACACTCTAGAGCCCCCACCACGAGGAAACTGTATGCGGTCAAGTGAAATAATTTTCACTAAATGGTGCCTGGAGCGCCATCTTGGCCCAGTTCACTGCCCGATGGCTTCAGTGCTGGAGTTCCTCCATAGCCGATTTCGGCTGGACTCTTCCCCCGCTACACTTAAGGTGTATGTGGCTGCGTTCCCAGCATTCCACAGTTTGGTGGATGGCTGCTCGCTTGGGAAGCACCGCTTGTTACTAGTTTCCTTCATGGCACATTAAGGATGAGGCCTCCGGTTCGAGTCAGAGTCCCTCCGTGGGACTGACGGTGGTGCTGGATGGATTGACCACAGCACCGTTTGAACCACTGGACGATGCATCAGACAGGTGTCTGGCCTTAAAGATGGCATTTCTGCTGGCCATGACTTCTCTCAAGAGTGGGAGGTCTGCAGTCCCTGTCGGTGGCTCCTGCTAACCTGGAGATAGTTCCAGGCACAGTTAGAGCCATCCTGCATCCCAGGCTGGGTTATGTACCTAAAGTACCCACTGAGGTGGTCCGGCCGGTAGTCCTGCAGGCGTTCCATCCTCCTTCAGTCGGCGGTACAGGAAGGTAGGCTGCAACTGCTTTGTCCAGTCAGAGCCCTGGAGTTTATGTCCGGAGGACATCCCAGTGGCGCAATTCGGACCAATTGCTGGTATGCTTCGGGCCCCCTCGTAAGGGCTGCCTGGCTACCAAACACACTATTAGCAGGTGGATAGTTGAGGCTTTCGTTTCAGCATACGAGGTGCGCGGTTTGCCTACACCTCTGTCGATAAGAGCTCACTCCACACGGAGTATGGCGTCCTCCAGAGCTAGAGAATGGTGGTCATGCGATGCTGCAGGATGGTCCTCGCCTCACACCATTGTGAGATTTACAGCCTAGACCGCTTAAATAATCCAGGATCTGTGGCTCTCTTGTCTTGAAGTGTGCTCTGCTGGCTTCACACTCTGACAGGCATCCCTTCAGCATGGCGGAGTTGGTACTGCGTTCCCCATAGCGTCAGCTGACGCAGCGTTGAAGTTCCCTTGAAAGGGAACGTACCAGGTTACGTAGGTAACCATGGTTCCCTGATAGGGAACGATACGCTGCATCTCGCTGCCATACTTTCGGCATGCCTGTGAGCGACTTGCTTCAGTCAATCAGAAGGCTGACGACAACAGCGAAGCTGGCTCCTCTTATACTTCCGGTTCCGCTGGCGTACGTCACGTGTTGACGTTAAACCCAATCATGATTGGTCTAAGTTGATACAGAGATTCAGAGGCAGTCACGCTGAAGGCGTTCCCCATAGCGTCAGCGTCTCGGTCGCTATCAGAGAACCATGGTTACATACGTAACCTGGTACGATTTCCTCTGTGTATGAAGTCTCATTGTGGTTTGTATTCCGGTCGATGATGGTGGTGTTATCCGCAGACTTCACAACAGAGTTGTCTCCATGTCGGATGCTGCAAGCATGGGTGTACAGCGTGTACAGGAGGGGACTGAGCACACAGGCCTCGGCGGCTCCTGTGTTGAACACTAGAGTGGAGGAGGTGTGACCACCAATCTGAACTCTCTGGGGTCTGTTTGTGAGGACATCCAAATTACAGTGTGGTACTCAAGCCCAGTGTGCCCAGCTCAGTTTTCCGATCAGTTTCATTGGGAAGATTTTGTTGAATGCTGAGCTGAAATCAACAAACAGCATTGTGATATAAGTTTTCTCAAGGTGTGTGGAAGGCAGTGGAGATGGCGTCCTCTGCGAATCTGTTGGTTCTGAAAGCAAACTATCAGAATCAGAATCAGCTTTATTGGCCAGGTTTTCCAGTTTTCTGTGGGCTCTATATACACAGCAGTTAGTTTAAATGATGCTGAGATAAATATAATTAATGTAATAGGTAGCTTATGTATATGAGGTAGATTATAGATTATACACAGTATATTTCTGGTTTGTACAGCGTGCATAGATTTAAAAGTATTAATATTTACATAAACCATGAGAGAAATTTGCAGGTACAGTGGATGTTAATTAATGTCACTGGTGACTAATGTTATCTGTTCATTAGAGTGACGGCCTGTGGGTAGAAACTGTTCTTGTGTCGGGTTGTTTTGGTGTACAGTGCTCTGTAGTGCCTCCCAGACTGGAGAAGTTGGAACAGGTTGTGTGGAGTGTGTGACGAATCTGCAGTGATATATTTCCTGCCCATTTCCTGTATCTGGACGTATATTAGTCCTGAATGGAGTGCAGGTCGGCGCCAATGATCTTCTTTGCAGTCCTGACTGTTGGTTGTAGTCTGTTCCTGTCCTGTTTGGTGGCTGATCCAAACCAGACAGTGATGGAAGTGCAGGGAACAGACTGGATTATTGCTGAGTAGAATTGGATCAGCAGGTTGAACTTCCTGAGCTGACGCAGGAAGTACAACCTCTGCTGGGCCTTACTAGTGAGGGTCCAGCTGGGATGTTGTTTTTTATGTGCTGGAGAATCAGTTTCTCAAAGCACTTCATCAGAATGGGGATAAGAACCACTGGGCGGTAGTCATTTAGACTAGACACTGTAGACTTTTGAGCCACAGGGACAATGGTGGCTGTCTTGAAGCAGGTGGGAACAATCTCCTGTGAAAGTGATCTGTTTAAAAATGTCAGTAATAACATCAACTAGCTGATTGGCACATGTTCTTACCAGCAGCTTTACTCATACTCACTCTCAGCAGAATTCTTCTCACATCCGCTGTTGATACTGACAGTGGCCAGTCTACTGCAGGCAGAGTAGACTTTACAGACTCTTTGTTTGGGAGATCAAAACACTCATAAAATGTGTTTAGCTCATCTGGTAGCATGGCCTCACACATGACGGGGGTCTCCTGCTTTTGTAGCCTGTGATGTTTCTGATCGCGATTTGTCTCCTTGATGCCAGCTTTCAGTCTCGCTCTGGTGGTGTTGTAGGCTTCCTTGTCTTCTGACCGAAAACCAGCTTTTTTGGTTTAGTAGAGCCCTCCCCTCTCCATTCATCCAGGCTTTCTGGTTGGGGAATAATTTCATTGTCTTTGTGATCATCAACACATTTGAGGATGTATGATGTCACTGATGGGTTGTATATTCCTCAAGGTTGATGTGGTTCTCCTGGGTGGCGGCATCTCTGAACATGAGGCAGTCTGTGCACTCAAAACAGTCCTTTAGAGCTGCTGTAGCTTCATCTGTCCACACTATAACAGTTTTTTATTGATGCTTTGGCCATTTCTATTACCTGGGTGTAAGTAGGCAGGAGAAACTGGGAAATATGGTCTGATTGACCAAAACGGGGGCGAAGGAGGGCTTTGTGGCTGCCATAAATGATTGTGTAAACATGGTCCTGTGCGTTGGTTCCCCTGGTGAGGATGTGGACATGCTGGTGGAATATATGTCAAATATTTCTGAGGTCTGTTTGATTAAAAACCATCAGCTACAATAAAAACACCATTCGTTTTTTTTTTCATGTAATTGCTGATGACCTCTGATTTCTCTGGGCATGTAATATGGTCGACATCTTAACAGTAAAATTCCACATCAGGGGAATATTGTCCATCCACTTGAACTGCGTTTGACCACCAAGCATCATCGATGTAAACACAAAGAACGCCTCCTCTCGTCTTACCAAAGTCTTGTGTTCTGTCAGCACGGAACACGCTCCGCCCGTCAAGCCCGACAGCTTCATCTGGGATTTTGTGATGTAGCCAGGTCTCAGTAAAGATGAGGGCACAGCAGTCTCTGATTTGTTGAGTCTTATCTCATCCATTTTATTTTCCTACAACCAGACATTAGCCAGGAGTAGACTTAAATATCCCTAGGTCTGACCTGGGTTAGATTAGCTCTTATCCTGCCTCTCTTTTCTCTCCGTGTTTTGGTCACACCTCTTGTGGTGACGTTTGGCCTGGCTGGTTTGGTTGTCAGGACAGGAGATGCCATTGGCAGTGATCAGTCACAGTCTCAAGGTCCACTGCACTTAATCCAATCCTTGCACTTCCTTTTCTGATGTTGATAAGTGTATTATTGTCGTAAGTAATACGTGTTTCGGTAATGAAGATGAGAAAATTAAAACAAAAATGTATCGAAATTTGAGGGAGCCACAGGGGCGGCTGTGGCTTGGTGGCAGAGCGGGTCGTCTACCAATCAGAAGGTCGGCGGTTCGATCCCAGCTTCCCCCAGCCATGTGTCAAAGTATCCTTGAGCATGATACTGAACCCCAAAATGCTCCCGAAGCCGCGCCTTCGGTGTGTGAGTGTGTGTGAATGGTTAGTTTAATTTGTACTGATGGGCAGTTAGCTCCTGCCATCAGCGTATGAATGTGTGTGTCTGGGTAAATGTGATATGTAGTGTGAAAGCGCTTTGAGTAGTTGGACGACTAGAAAGGCGCTATACAAGTACAGTCCATTTACATTTACTTTCTGCCGCATCTATGCAAGCAGCCGTTGCCATGTAATTATAACCTTTGTGGTTTTGTTTTTTATATCTATTGTAATGATAATAGTCTAAAATTTTGGGAAATGCAGTTTCCTGTCAGATAACATCAAATGTTTTTGGGGGAGGACCCCCAAACCCAACAACCCCTCTCCCCAATGCAACCACAGAACCACGCCGTGCTCAACACTCTGTGTATTTTCCTGCTTGTTTGTCCTTTGCCAATCACGTACCTGATTGCTGATGTTACTTTTTCTAATAAACCTTGCAATAGTCGCTCAATTCATTCAAGCTTAGCTCTCGGGTAAAAAAAAAAAACATGACTAAAAAGTCTTTCCGCAGCATGCTACCTGTTCAGATGAACATAGGGACTTGTAATTAGCAATTTTGTGATAAATAAAGGTTTCCACTAACTCTGCAGGTCATCGACACCATGCCTATGAATGAGAAGACAGCCTTGCTCTTCCACCACTTCGAGCCTCTCTACCTGGTGATTGATGACATGCCGCAGCCACCAAAGTCACTGCTCACACTCAGAGAAGGTCAGTGACCGTGAGGGTCAGTCTCTAACCAGCACTAACTGAGCAGCTGAAGGGCTGCATTGAGATTTGCTGGGAGATAATAATCTTTGATTAGAAATTTTATCTGCCCCGTCAGTGTGCTCAACCTCTGATGAATTTACCAATACTATTTAACAGGGTATATGTGGGGAGCTTGAACAGTTTCTAATGGAAAATGTTTTAGGCAAACTGGTAATTTATTTTCTCGAATCTTTTTCAATTTATAGATGATAGACAAATAATTGCGGTCGTAAAGTTAAGAACAAAATATTGGTGTTTTTTTTCAAAGCCCCTTATTGTTGAATTGTTAACTTTTTTATTATTTAGGGCCCGGGCATGAAAGTGCCAGGGGATAAAAAAAAAATTGACATTGTTGGAAATGAGCAATCTTTGACATCATTAGAGCCTGCTGAACTGAACATCTACGCAGACGTAATAAATACCTAAATACAAAAATAAATCCGTATTACTGAACATTAAACTCAAAGTATTAAATACCTAATCAGATAAATCTGGAACTGAACTTCAAACTAAAAAAATCTAGTCTGTAAAATAACTCCATACAGGTGCTTTGGTTCCTCCATCTTCCATCTGTAATTTTAGAAACAAGAAAAAATGTAAATGAATTCAATATAGCTAAAATATATTAAATGCATATAAATATATTAAACATATAGCTTGTCATGGTTTGGTCTGTGTGCTTGCTTGTTCCTGTCTTACTTTAAAGTTTTCTAGTTGTCTGTGTCCGTGTTTAGTTTCCTGTTTAGTCCGATTAGCCCTGTGTTTCACATGTCTGTGTAAAAAGCCACAGCAGGCATGCTGTAACGCCAGCGCTGTTGTTACACTTCATCGCCTTTTATTGTTGCCTCTAGTTCCAGAAAGCCGGATCGCTATATAAAGGCAGACATGGTTGCGGGATTATGCAACACATTTTTGTTCAGTTTGAATGCGTGAATGTGGCATATTGGCAGATATTCTTTCCGTGTTGTTCATTGCAGGATCTCTGTGTGAAAGCGGTTATGTGGTTTCACCTGTTCTTTCTCCCTGCTTGTGTGTGTCAGTATATTGTCCTCAGCCACAATGGGGTGTACCTAAGAGTCTTTGTCCATTACTGTAGGTCTTAAAGGCAGTGAGCATGCTGTCAGGCCAGCAGAGATGAAGGATGAGGATAAGGAGCAGGGTGGCCCTGAAGAAGATTCACCTGTTCGAGAGGGTGCAAATCCAGATCAGAACTTCAACTTGTCTGAGGTTATAGACCTCACTGCTAACACCATCCCTCGTGGTATGTATAAAACGAACTTGACCATTTATACCTCTCTTCCTGTCTAGAACACACTCAAGTGATCACACATAAAGTTAGAGCCGAAAGAAAGATGTCTTCTTTACTTCACTGCCACACAGTTGACTGTGACTGGTCAGCTACACACAAATAGCTGGTACTCTGCTGAGTGACAACCCTTTAAACATCAGTTCAGTCTCCTCCTGCTAAAACAAACAGGGTTTCCTCTGTTTCTGCAAGGAGGCTAAAACAGCGCTGAAATTGTAACATTTCCTAGTTCTAGTTCTAATAGTTCTCTTTGCATATTTTTTCTTTTTCAGTTGACTGATGTTGTAATGGGTATGAAATAGTTATTTAATCACATCTCATAAATGCTACATGTTATCCAGCAGTCATTTCCTAAGGTGCTGCGGTTATTATTCTGTAATCGCGACGTCACCTGATAAAATAAATATCAAACCAACAGCTATGACAACAGCTATGCTGTGTATTCGGCTATATTGACATTTAACATAAGTGATCCTGATATTGGGGTTTACCATAATGAAGGGGGTCTGTCCAGGCCAAGGCAGGGAGAGAATTGTGGTTTCGCTAAGGAGAGCGTCTGTTGCAGTGTACGCGTGCAAGCGGGTAAGATGCTACCTCGCCTGTTGTCTGCGGACCTCCGTACAGTTTGCATAGCGCTAACTCGCTGTAGCAATCTTATGCAGGATCTCGCATCGCTGCTGTGAGAGTGAGAGTTGGTTCTGAAGGGAGGCAGACTGCTGTGTTGCGGCCTAACCCTTTATCCTTTCATCGAAATCTGCTCCAGCAGATTTACCCAGGGGCAAGCAGGAATGTGCTGCTGGCTGGTGAAAATCCAGGAGGAAGAGAGGGGGGACATTGAAAGTTTTGAACCTGTGAGGTGGCTTGTTTCAGACCCATTCTCTGCCTATTTATTAATTTACAAAGGCATATTCATTTGAAACAGGGAACACAGTTTTCTTGTCATCAGCGTCACATTCTGCTTTTTATCAGTTAACAGGGGCTCCCAATACATAGGTATTGAAGAGACAATTGCACAAATAATGGAGATATGATGGAGGATCATTTTGTGAATTGATGTACACAGTCTTCTTCTTTTCCTTTCGGCTGTTCCCTTTCAGGGGTCGCCACAGCGAATCATGTGCCTCCATCTAACCATGTCCTCTGCATCCTCTTCACTCACACCAATTAACTTCATGTCCTCTCTCACTACATCCATAAATCTCCTCTTTGGTCTTCCTCTAGACCTCCTGCCTGGCAGCTCCAACCTCAGCATCCTTCTACCAATATATTCACAGTCTCTCCTCTGAACATGTCCAAACCACCTCAATCTGGCCTCTCTGGCTTTATCTCTGAAACATCTAACATGAGCTGTCCCTCTGATGTACTCATTCCTGATCCTGTCCATCCTCGTCACTCCCTAAGAGAACCTCAACATCTTAAGCTCTGCCACCTCCAGCTCTGCCTCTTGTCTTTTCTTCAGTGCCACTGTCTCTAAGCTGTACAACATCGCTGGTCTCACCACTGTCTTGAACACCTTTCCTTTCATTCTCGCTGATACTCTTTTATCACACAACATGAATTGATGTACACAGTGTGCCGCCAATACATTGCTTCCTTACAGTACAATTATCAATGCACATTGCACTGAAAGAGAGGTGGATCAGCTAGGTGCACTTAGAAGCAAGGGGACATTAGGAAGAATCCTTTGAGGTTGGAGGGTTAAAGTTAGTTAATTCTGAGAAAAGATTAAGTTTTATTCAAGTTTATAGCCTGCCATGCTGTTATTCTGTGTTGTTCTGTGTACAATTGCACAGCCAAAAAAAAAAGCCTATGGTTTGTCTGACAACATGAGATGTGAACAGGGTCTCCTTTACTGATGTTTTGAATGATTGACATTGAGGAGGCATTGGGAATTAGAATCAAGCAGTTGGTTTGTTTGAGCCTGTACATTTTATCAAAAAGTTACAATTCCTATAATGATCCCTGTTATCATCCACTAATAATTGGGGATTATTTTTTCAAACACATATATAAAAAGACTATTCTGCTTTCTATAAACGTATATACAACATGCTTGTTGTGCTTCTGCAGACTCTGGTGTGTCTGAGGGTTTGGTGTTGACCAGCGACTCAGAGAGCGAGATTTTCTGTGACTCTGTTGATTCAGTGGAGCAACTCAGCAACATCAAGGTACAACTCACTCACATCACGCAACAGGTGGATGCAACACGTATGGCATTGGCAATATACAGAGCAAATTAACATTACTGCAGAGTATCATAGTAAAACTAAACTATTCCAGGGAGTAGGAACATGAAATTAAAAGTAATGAGTGAAAAGTGTAAATGGAGTTTTATTAAATCCAAATAAGACTATTTTAAAGATTGATTTCTGTTCACAGATTCCAGTTGTCAAATCCAATGGTTTTCACAACAGCCATGTGTCCTTGGAGTCCTCTTCAGTTCAGAGTCATCGGCTGGAAGGAGGTCTGGAGGTCAGACAGGTCGGAGCAGGTCAAGGTGGAGAGGGGGCAGAGGATAGAAAGTGTCAGGGTCCCATAAGAAGTAGTCGAGACACTGGGCGGGAAGGTTCCTATCAAAATTGGAGAGAACGTAAGCTGCTATAATATAGAACTTAAGAAATTATTCAAACTCAACTCAATATTATGAAATGTTTTTTCATAATTCGTTTTCCTTAACAATTTTATTAAGTAACTTTCATTTCTCAGCGTATCCCACAATTCATCATGCGCCTGTAAATTGGTTTTAGGATTGACAATAATTAACAGGCATGAAGTTTAAGTTCATGACATGTTGGATTCAGAGTGAATATTATGAATGTCCAATGTCCAAACACTGCAAAGTTATGGCAGAACCTACACAGATGGTTATAACACAGTATTAACAATCTGTTTTTCTTGGTTGAATTGATAAGAATAATATTGTGTATCTGACACTGTCAAGATAAATATTAAATATCATATCCTTTTATCAAATAATGCTCAATAATAAACCAACCTGACAACACCTCCTATCTAGGTAGGTAGCATGTGCAGCCTTGTTAAGCCAAATAAATGAATAGAGATGTTAGTTTCTGTTTAAAGAGTTGATTCAAAAGTACTTTAGCATTTTTTTTTTTACTCTAGCTAACACCAGCTAACTGGCTGAATCTGGTAGCAGTTGTTGAGCTTGCTAGCTTAAGTGGCAGGAGCAAATGATTGGCTGAAAGGGGAGAAAGCACTGACAACACCTCTGTCATGACAAGTGACGTGAAATAAAAAGTAGCATGAAATAAAAGTGTTATTGGGGAAATTGCCATTAGTTAATTAAAACAGACTTCTGAAAAAGGGCCTTTTGAAATATAAAATGAAGTCTGATGAAAATAAGAATGATCAAATAACATTTTATAATGAGTTGTGTTTTAATAATTTCTTAAATTATTTAACTAATTATTGTTTCATTTATATATTTTATACAATTAATTAATATGGCTATTTAATTTCATGACTTTTTCAAGTCTGATTTCGAGCAGGGCGTCACTTCACATTGCTGTTACTGTCACCGTATGTATTGTTTGCATTGTATGCCAGGATTGAAATAATGAACGGTCTGTAGGTGGTGTTCCTCAGGGTAGTCTGAGGTGGAGGGGCCCGGGCACTGGTGGAGGGTCCGGACGAGGAGGAGGGGACGGTTCAGAGGGCGGGACTGAGAGGGTGCGTGATGCCCAGCTACAGCAGCAGATCATCCTGGCCCTGCAGAGGCTCAGAGAGGACATGAGGAGTGTGATGGACAGGCTGGAGGTGGTGGAGAGGCTCGCTGCCACACATGTAAGCACGTATTTGACAATTGTTCTTTGTTGACAGCAAAAGTGTTGGATTCTTATAGGGAAAAAACAATTAATGTTTAACTTTAATGTAGTTGTTACTTCTGCCCTATTAAAATGTAGTCATAGAAATTCTAAATAAATTGTGCTCAATAACATGACATGACAGTTGGACATTGAGGCTGAAATTCAATGTCAATTTAATTTTACAGTTGTGTTTGAATTGATGTTCAAGTAGAGCAGTGCAGAGGTGAAAAGTGAAATTGAAAATGTCAGAAAAGCAAGATGCCTGTGGCAACAGTAGGTTGCGATATTTTATAGATTTTCTTATTATCAACAAATCCCATGAAAAGATCTAAGCCAACAATGTGTTAGTCCATCTCTCAATACTTTCTGACATCGTTAACCCTGTCTGTGGCATTCAGATCCAAAGCCCATTGGTTTCTGCTGAAGATGTAAATTGTTAAAAACGCCCTACAAATATGTACTTTCATTTTAAAAGGTTCCGTTTCTTTCTGAAAACAGGTGTTGCTCTTGTGAGTATTTGGGGTAGCAGGAAGGTGTATGTGGGATTGAGTTAAACTACACTGTGTGTGTTTATGGAATTGAAGGAACAGGTCACCCAGTGCAATAGTGTGACTTATTGATGTGTTTTTAATAGTTTTTGGACAATGGAGCTGTATGGCACATAGGAATACGATATATCAGGCTTTGGATAAACACACAATACGTGTTAGGTGGATACATTCATTGTTAGTTTGGCTGTGCCCTCGGGATTTTTTGACAAGAAAAAAAAGTAGAATATCACCTGACTTAGCCTGCCTTCAGTGCTCTGAATCTCACTGCTGTTTTCTGTGTGACAGACCCTGAGTTCAGAGTGGAGACTGTGCCTGCAATGTGCAGCCACAGCCTCACGACAACAGGTAAGAGAGATGCAGCATCTCAGCTCATATCTGCTAGATATTCTCTTTGTTCTGCGGTCTTTCACTGCACTGTTGGCTAATTCTGGACCCTGCATCAGATAATCATTTAGGCTGCGAAATGCTGTTCAAAGCTCTGGAAACTGCTCGAAAGTGGACCTTGAGTTAGGATTATTTGGTGCTACATTTTGACAGGTTGTCTGACTTTGTCACAATTAAATATGACCATGACCATGTAAAAGATTTGTTGAGTGAAAGCTGTCATTTGTAGTTACAAATCCACAGAAAAATATCTCCCAACTCTGCAGGGTTCCCCAGCATCGTTTTAGCTCATGGTTTTGGTTTTTATGGCCCACAGTTTTATTGTTTTGGTTCAGTCTTACTGAACTTTGTAAACCCACTGTATGCTACCTTATTAGCACCAAACAGCAGACAAAGTTGGAGTTTGTGGAGACCAAAACAGAGCTAAAAAGTGAATATGACAAAACAGTTCACACTTCTTTAGTAACTATGTGAGATGTGATTTAACAGTAAAATAGTCCATCCCTGGTTTTAACGGGGCTGTTTGAGTTTTGTGACAGCTCTTGGCCATATAATGAGATGCTTAATCTTTTTCTCAGGAGAGGTGGTGGCTGTTTGATGTGTCAGGTCAGACCGTCGTCCTCTTCCTGTTATGGCCGTTTGTTGCTCAGGGTGTAGTCTACCTGCTGAGGAAAGCCCAGAAGAGAAGTCGTATATCTTTATGAAGTGAGCTGACGAAGACAACCATTCACCTGCAGTGATCCACGGGTGCAAGTGTTTTGATTTTTACAGCACAGAGGATTGAATCAAATATGAATTAACGGGAAGGCTTCATCCTTCACTGTGTGCACTGAAGGAGGGAGAGTTGTGTACTTACCGTCTGCTTGGAGAGAAATTTATCGGGCTGTTATACACCTCAGGATCCAGAAATCCTCTCCGTCACTATAGCAAATACATCTTTATTTAAATTATACAAGCAGATTAAATCAGATGGCTTGGGCAGCAGGATGCAGATATTGAACATGATATTGTCTTTACCAAACCTGGATAAGTGGTTATACTTATCATGAGAATCTTGAATGAAAGAACTGTATTTTATTATCCAAGGTAGTGAGGTATAATGGTCATTCACCATATTTCATTTACTTTTGGGTTTTGCTACCATAAGCTCAATGTCTTTTGTAATATACAGGATATCGTCAGAATACTATCAGTGTCAAAAACGGCACAAGTCAATCTACAGAGGTCTTGCTAATAAGTAATGCAGTTGTAATAATGTCAGTCACTATGAAATCCACTGACAATACTGAAAGGGGGAGGAACACCTCTGTATTGGCTGAGGTGACACTCTGGCTACACTTGTTATTTCATTGTGATCTTTCAGATCTCATTCTTGACCTCAGATTGTTTGTCAGTCTCTTTTGTCTCTCAGAGTATATTTAAGAAACTGTCTTTTCAGTGCTCTGGTGCTCCATCTCTTAGACTGCTTGTGTGCTAACTACATTAATTACATCTAGAATACAACTTCTGATCACAGTGACACCATGTATCTAATTATGTGGATTCAATATAAATGTTAACATACCCAGAGTCACAATAAAGTACACCTAAGTGTAATTGAGAATATTGTCACTAAATGATGGAAGAACTGTTTTCAAGACTGCCCTGTAATGAACAGTCATGTATAATACTAAAGCATGAACTCAAATTAAAAATCTATATTGAATAGAAGGTTGTGTTGCTTCAAAACTCACTGGCAAACATCAAGAATTTTAGCAGAGGGCCTCTAGTTTCACAGCGGCAAACTGGCAGTATCAGTCGATAATGCTGTTTATGGTGGTGGTTAAATTGTGGTGTGTGTCAAGTAAGGACAATATTGGACAAAATTTATAGGCTACGAAATTAACTGGACCATTTTAAGTTTAAATTGTAGAAGTAATTAAATACGTTGGCTTGTAAGGCAATCTTACGAGTAAGATATATTCATCATTTGACAACACAGGGTTGTATAATGAGATTTTGTTTTGTAGTTCCCTTTATGCTACTCAAAAAAATTATATACAGCAGATCAATCAGTAAAATAAAATTTTAATCACCTGCCGCAAAGCCCTCTGGTCCTGAGCCATGCACAGCCCATGCCAGTTTCCGATCTTTCCAGTCAGGATGCTTTCTATTGCTCCTCTGAAAAGCTTAATAAGAATGGGAATTTTGCCCTCTTAAGTTTCCTTAACATTTAAGATTTTCCTCTTCGATAAAGCTTATAGTTAGGGCTGGCTCAGGTGAGTCCTGAATCATTCCTTAGTGATGCTGCTATAGGCCTAGACTGCCGGAGGACTTCCCAGGATTCACCTCTCTCCTCCTCTCCCTCTCCATTGAGGTTTCTATCATTTTTTTACCCCCAGTTAAAACGTTTTTTTTTTTTTTTTTTGAGTAGTTTTTCCTTTGTCGAATTGGGGGCCCTTTGAGGCAAAATTGTGATTTGTGATATCGGACGATATAGAACAGGGGAATTAAATGGAAGAAACCTCAGGAAGAGCAACAGAGGAGGGATCCCTCTGCCAGGATGGACAGACATGCAATAGATGTTGTGTGTGCAGAATAGATTCACAACAGAAGATCATAGTATATACAATTTTAATGACAAAATGTAGCGTGTAAAACATAAATGATAAACGAACTGTACTTGTATAGCACCTTTCTAGTCTTCCGACTCCTCAAATTGCTTTTTACACTACATATCACATTCGCACACTGATGGCAGAAACTAACGTAACGTAATTACCAAGAAATACCTGCTTAGAGTGATGTTAAGAGAGAAGAAAGAGACAAGAAAACACAAAACACAAGAATGCATACAGAGGGAGAGGAGGAGCAAGGTGGATCATGGGAAGTCCTCCAGCAGTCTAGGCCTATAGCAGCATCACTAAGGAATGGTTCAGGACTCACCTGAGCCAGCCCTAACTATAAGCTTTATCAAAGAGGAAAGTCTTTAGCCTACTCTTAAATTTGGAGATGGTGCCTGCCTCCTGAACCCGAACTGGGATCTGATTTCACAGGAGAGGAGCTTGATAGCTGAAGGCTCTGGCTTTCAGCTTTTCAGCTCCCTTTATACTTCCGGTTCCGCTGGCGTGGACTGTAAAAATAAACTGTAATTCAAAAACATTTCCAAATACATAATTTGGTTTAACAAAGCACATCATTTAAGGCAACACTGTATTGTTGGGAAACAATATCCATAAAAAATAATTGAAGATATATATATATACACACACACGCACACACACTAGTTATTCCTTAACTTTGTTGCTGTTGAGCTCTGTTGGTGTGTACCCAAAGGTTTGTTTTGATTGCAGATATCTTCACCCTTTTTTTGCTTGACTAGTGTATATAAGTTGAAAAGTAACACCACTACATACATTGTATTATTATTATTATTTATTCAACATTGTGTCAATCATTCAGTGTATCTAAGTGTTCCGTTTCAAGGGAACTTCAACGCTGCATCAGCTGACGCTATGGGGAACGCCTTCAGCATGACTGCCTCTGAATCTATGTATCAACTTAGACCAATCTTGATTGGATTTAACATCAACACGTGACGCACGCCAGCGGAACCGGAAGTATAAAGGGAGCCGGCTTCACTGTTGTCGTCAGCCTTCTGATAACAGGCTGTTATGTTGTGGGTCCGTTAAGTGTGTGTTTTGGAAGTGTTGTGTTTTTTCTGTTCCTAGGTTGCCTTAGTCTGTGAGTGTTCTGTCTTATTTTGAAATTGTCTGTTTAGTTATGTTTTAGTCTGGTTCTTCCTGTTTTATTTTGGTAGGTGTCTGTTCCCCTCTGTCTCGGTCACTTTACATCCTGCCCCTGATTTCCTGAGTGTGTTCACATGTGTCTCGTTGCACACCTGTGTCCCGTTGTTTCCCTGTCCCTGAGTGTATTTAGCCAGTGTGTTCTCCCTGTTTCTTTGTCAGTTAGTCGTTGTATGTCCAGGATGTTCAACCTCCCGGTGTCTCACCAACCGTGTTCCCTGTATATCTTCTCCCGGTGTAAGTCACTATGGTTGGATTTATGTTGGTGACTCTTTGCTTTTGGTTTTTGGACTTTGCCAGTTGGCCGTTTTTGGATGTATCCATGCCTCCAGGACAACTAATAAACCCTTGTTTCCTCACCTACCAGTCTGCATCTTGGTCCTTCTTCCCTTCAAAGCCCTAATCACAACACAGGCATGCCGGCAGTATGGCAGCAGGAACCATAGTTACCTACGTAACCTGATATGTTCCCATTCAAGGGAACTTCAACGCTGCGTCAGCTGACACTATAGGGAACGCAGTACCAACTCCGCCATGCTGAAGGGATGCCTGTCTGAGTGTGAAGCCAGCAGGGCACACTTCTGGACAAGAGTGCCACAGATCCCGGATCATTTAAGCAGTCTAGTCTGTAAAATCTCACAAAGGTGTGAGGCGAGGACCATCCTCCAGCATCGTATGTATCGGAGAGGGGGGTTCCCGACCACCAAGCTCTGGAGGATGCGATAGTCCGTGTGGAGTGAGCTCTTATCGACAGAGGTGAAGGAAAACCGTGCACCTCGTATGCCGAAACGATGCCTCAACTATCCACCTGCTAATAGTGTGTTTGGTAGCCGGGCAGCCCTTACGAGGGGGCCCGAAGCATACCAGCAATTGGTCCAAATTGCGACACTGTGATATCCTCTGTACATAAATCTCCAGGGCTCTGACTGGACAAAGCAGTTGCAGCCTACCTTCCTGTTCCGGCAAATCTGAAGGAGGATGGAACGCCTGCAGGACGATCGGCCGGGCCATCTCATTGTTAGGTACATAACCCGGCCTGGGATGAAGGATGGCTCTAACTGCGCCTGGAACGATCTCCATGTAAGCAGAAGCCACCGACAGGGCCTGCAGATCTCCCACTCTCTTGAGAGAAGTCATGGCCAACAGAAAGGCCATCTTTAAGGCCAGACACCTGTCTGATGCAGGTGCACAACGGTGCTGTGGTCAATCCATCCAGCATCACTATCAGATCCCACTGAGGGACTCTTGTAAAAAAAAAAAAAAAAAAACGTGCTTCCCAAGCGAGCAACCATCCACCAAACTGTGGAATGCGATCGTAGCCACATACACCTGAAGTGAAGCTGGGGAGAGTCTAGCCGAAAACCGGCATTGGAGGAACTCCAGCACTGAAGCCATCGGGCAGTGAACTGGGTCAAGGTGGCGCTCCTGGCACCATGTAGTGAAAATATTCCACTTGCCCGCATACAGTTTCCTCATAGAGGGGACTCTAGAGTGTAAGATGGTCTCAACTACCTCAGTAGAGAGACCGGCAGCTCGGAGGTGGTCGCCCTCAGGGGCCAGACCCACAGCTTCAATTTCCCCGGCTGGGGATGGAAAATTTCGCCTTGGGTCTGTGACAACAGGTCCCTCCTGACAGGAATCTCCCACGGGGGGGCCGTCTAGGAGGGCTACCAGGCCCAGAAACCAGATTCTGGCTGGCCAGAACGGGGCCACGAGCAGCAGCTGGGCCGCTGTTCGGCGAACCTTGTCTAGAACTCTCGGGAGCAGAGCAATCGGGGAAATGCATACACCTGCTGCAGCAGCCATTTAATCTTGTTTTGTTTTTAATGCCATCTGTGATTCACGTGAGAATAATTTCCTTTGCCTCAGATGAATCAACGCAGTAACAAGCAGAGCCATCTGCCTTACTTCAACATGCTGATGAAACTCCTCAAGTCAAACACCTGGAAATAGGAGTCATAACCCTGACATTGATGGCAAATTTTTGAGACAGAAAAAGATAAAATGGCTTGCTGAGGTGGCGCCATGGCATCCAGCCCCAGGATGCTGGATCCACAAGAGAGAACCAGAGGGGGCAGTAAGCGTTGTCTGGGGACGCGAACAGGTCCACTTGTGCTCTGCCGAATCTCCTCTATATCATCTGCACCGTTTCGGGGTCCAGTCTCCATTCCCCTGGCCTCGGCCTCTGCCTCGACAGGATGTCTGCTCCCACATAGAGGTACCCAGGTACGAAAAATGCTCTGCGAGGGAGCAACTTCCCCTGGGACCACAAGAGGATCTGGCGCGCCAGTCTGCACAAAGGGCACAACCTCAGACCACCTTGTCGATTTATGTAGGAGACCACCGCTGTGTTGTCAGAACGGACAAGCACATGGTGCCCCCTGAGGTCTGGAAGAAAGTGCCATAAGGCCAACAAGACCACTCGCATCTCTAGGCAATTTATGTGCCATAGATGTGGGGTCAATCACAGACGTCGGGCTGTGCGGCCTTCCAAGACCGCGCACCCTCCGAGGCCCGACACTCGAGTCAGGACCTCTTCTGTGAGGCCGACTGGGCGAGAAGCACGGTCCTCAGGTCCGTCTTCTCCCTCTCAGGTCCTGAGCATGCTGGAGCGAGCCCCTTGGCTGATAGGGAGGGGCACGCTGGGCCACACTTGCTTTCTGAGCCAGCATGTAACAGCTGCGAGATTTCGAAAGCTGAGATGGTCCACACTCAGCTCAGGCCCGAGACCTCTGGTGACGGGGTCTAAACCCCTGTCATTGCATGGCGGAGCTCCGTCCCATCCTCGGATGTGAGGGCCCCGCCAAAGTCGGGATCCTAAGCAGGTCGGCTTGGCACACCCGCACACATGCCATGGCGTGTGGACATGCCCAGCCCGTATGCCTTGCCCACTAAAGTCAATGTAGTGTGACAAAGCCTACTAGGCAACATTGGGATCTTAAGGGAGAACGCGGCCTGGGCAATAAAACGCCGCCAGCGTCTCCCCGACCTAGCCGTTCTCCTTGCACTCACTGATCGACACTGACTGGTGACCAGTCTGGCTAGAAAACCGTGCAAAATACGGCCTAGACCAGGATTTTGACAACTTGGTTTGGAGATCCAGAAGAACGGCAGGTCCCGACGTGGGCGTGGAGGTGTGGCTAGAAGGAAACACTCACCGAGCTACTCCGGTGATGAGGGTCCTGCTGCTCCGCTGGTCAGGCGATATTGAGCCTAGCCACCATTTTCCTCTCTTGGGAAAATCGCCTCCAGCAGCTCCTCATGCTGCAGTGACTGGGCTGACGTGCCACCCACGTCACCACCTTCTGCGCTCAGGACATCCAGGTCCTCGGAACTGGATCCTCTCTGCATGGGCGCCACATCCAGGGTGGAAGATGCTGCAGGCTTGGCTTGCGGATCCTGAATGTGGATAGACTGTTTCAACAAACAGTCAGTCGAGAGCAGAGCGTCTTATCTCTACTCCGAGAGGGCATTTATCTTGCTCACAGTCACCCCTCAGGGCTGACAGAGCCTGCTCTCCGTGCAGACACAAAGTGCGTGGTCTCTGAACATGTCCCCTGTTCCGGTCGGAAGAAGCTGCGATGCGGGCTTCCGGTCCCGAAAACGGGTGGGAATTAGCAGATGAGCCGTGTCCTCCTGTTCCTTTTCTCGTCGCCAGGCTGCCGCAGCAGCCGCGGGACCCGCACCAATCAGAGCACACTCCCAAGGAGACGCTCACGCTGCTCGCGGTCAACCTTGAGGGCTGACAGAGCGAGCTCTCAAGCCAAAATAGCAAACCAAAACACGTGAGTTGCAGGTGGGGATAATCCGCGGGCAGGGAGGAAAGCACTGCCAAAACCGCTTCACACTCGACATTTCCACAGAGACCCTGAAGCGCTGAAGATCAGAAGACTGACGACAGCAGTGAAGCCGGCTCCCTTTATACTTCCGGTTCTGCCGGCGTGCGTCACGTGTTGACGTTAAACCCAATCAAGATTGGTCTAAGTTGATACAGAGATTCAGAGGCAGTCATGCTGAAGACGTTCCCTATAGTGTCAGCTGCCAAGGCAACACAGTTGTGTGTGAACTTACTGCTTAGTGACCAAGGAGTCGCCAACACTGATGGGCAGCACTAAGATGCCAAAAGGAGTGGAGCGGGAGAGAGACAATCCATTTCAGTAATTTATTATCAAAGTTTCACATTAGTGGCTAGTGTAAGCAGATACATTCAGATCAATTCTAAAGCCCATTACTGCAAGTACCATGGTTGCACTTCTGGCAACAACCTGTCAGCGATGTCATGGCATATGTTTTGTACTTACAGCTTATGAAACTGAAAACTTCTTGTAAGAAGTAACTGGAATAAATGTTTAGATTCTGATGTCACGTTAGAACAGAAGGGTTGCTTTACACGGACTTTGGGAACAAAGCCAACTTGATTCAGATATTTTAAATAAATAGAAGGAAGCCAAGAAGTTATCAACAAGTGATGTGGTCTGTCGATTTCATTGTAGATTTTCTTATACTTACCAATGCGAGCGTAGATAAATGTTTTTCTATCTTCCTAAGATGTTAGTATTTCTTTATCTTTTGTGTATGTGTTACCGCGCGCACTCTCTCTCACTCCCTCACAGGTTCACAAACTGACAGCTAGTGCACAGTACTAACAGTATGAGATCAGATATATACAGTAAAATTATAGACAGTAGTAGTAGGACCTCGCAGCTTATTTTAATCCTGTTTTTCAGGGTGGATCCTTTATTTTCTCAGTTCTTATCAAAGTCGTGGATTTGTGCCACCTCAATACTAAAAATGAATTGTTGTTTGTTGTAATGTTTGTTACTGCAGCTACCTGGAAACACCAAATGTTTTGTAAAAGGCCTAACATTTTTAAGACAAAATGAAACGGCCTCTAAATTTTACTTCCTTAATTTTACGCAATTCCTGTATTGGGGTGAGACGTGAAGCAGTAAATGGCCATTATAAAATGTAAAACAATTAAAAATGCGTTTATTAATATCAATCATGATTCATGTGTGTGAACTTACACTTCAGAGTCAGTAAGGAGTCAGTGATGGTCCACAGTTAGAGACAGGAAGGAGGATGAAAGAGAGAGAGACATTGTTAATTCCCTTCAGAAAACCAATGTCACAGTTAATTTCAATCAGGTACTTTCAGGGTGGACAAGTCTATAAAACTTTCAGGAAGTTAAAATCTTTTAAATACATGACTAAGTTGCTTAAAAAACTTTAAGTTTGTGATAATACTGACTGTTGTTATCAGGGTAAAAGTGTCAATATGTTTTATTGCCTCTTCAGACTTGAGGATATACAATCATAATATGATTAATATTATAATATAGTGCAAATATGAGTAGTATTTTTCTAAGCAAAATGCAAATGTCTAAGTTAAGCTAAACAATTATCCACAGTCACATGTGGTTTGATGTAAATGGACTATACTTATATAGCGTCTTTCTAGTCTACCGACTATTTAACATCATATTCACCCACTGATGACAGTTGCTCAGTACAACAGAAACTAATTTACTGACACTTAACAATTTGGGGTTCAGCATTTTGCTCACGTGGGCTCGGGGAAGCTGGGATCGAACCACTGACTTTCCGATTGGTGGACAACCCACACCCAGATGCAGATGTCAGCTTTGGTGAAATATTTCTACTTACAAACCAAAGTGCAGGGGCAGTGTCAGCATTTTGTGTGTGTGTGTGTGTGCGCACACTGACAGCTACTGGGTTCAAACCCACAGGCCTACAAACAGTAAATGGCAAAATTCTTCTCTAAAAGGTCTTCTGGCTGTTAGATTCAGCTGAAATTGAACTTAATTTAATTTAACGCTGACTTATGTAGTTCTCCTGGGTGGCAGCCTCCTTCAACGTGCCAGTCTGTGCACTCAAAACAATCCTATAGAGCTGCTGTAGTTTCATTTGTCCACATTTCAAACCTTCTAGCTATATCTTGCTGAGTGGTGACTACCAATCTTTGAAATGTGTAAGTACCAGTTAAAAGTACAATAAGTAGTTATACTTGTGGGTGTCTGTAGCTTGGTGGCAGAGCGGGTGTAATGATCAATATTTTAGCTGGACTCAAATGCAAGACTCGGGGATAAGTGAGTAGAAAAAGTAGGAAAACAGTTTACCAGGGGAGGCACTAGACCATCATTGGCTTATGTAACCTATAAGAACTTTTTAAGCTATTATGCAGATAGCAACCTGCATTTTTACCACCAATGGTTGACCGAACAAATAATTCAAATAAATCATACAGTAAATATACAGCTGAGTCTTAATTTCAATATTTATTTATTTACTTCTGGAAGATGGAGAGCGCAGAGTCTGTCCTGGCGAATAGGTGATCTTGTAGGAGCAGGCAGATCATTCCACCAATGTGGAACGGATCCAGAGAAGGTGCGCGAGAGTGATTTTTTTCCTTTTTGGCATCGTACCACCACACGTTGTTCATTTGCAGAGCGCAGGGATCAGGCAGGAACATAGGTCTGTATTAGCGAGCGAAGATATGATGGTACAGAACCAGTGGTTCTGGATCATCTGCAGATGTTTGGTTGTGCAGGCCGAGAGTCTGGTCCAGTTTGGACAAGACAAGAGCCTGGACCAGGACTTGTGTAGACTGCTCAGATAGGAAAGGTCTGATTTTCCTGATGTTGTAGAGGATGAATCTACAAGACCCGGTGGTGCTGGCGACATGACTTGTGAAGTTTAGCTGATCATCAATTACCACACCCAGATTTCTGGCCGTCCTGGACGGTGTAATGGTTGATGAGCCTAGTTGAAGAGGTTGTGGTGAATCTTTGAGTTGGCCAGGATCACAAGTAGTTCCGTTTTGTCAAGGTTCAGCTGCAGGTGATGGTCCTTCATCCAAAGCAAGATGTCACTCAGGCATGCTGAGATGCGAGCAGTAGCTGGGTGATGCGGGCTTCCTTGAAAGATGTGGGGAAAGACCCAGTGGAGAGAGATGAGTTGAAGATGTGGGTCAGAGCAGGGACAACAGATGGAGAGATGGCCTGAAGGAGATGGGTGGGCATGTGATCCAGCGGGCAGGTGGTAAGGTGGTTAGAATGAATGACCTTGGAAACGTAGGCTTCAGATAGAGGAGAGAAAGAGGGGAGCAGACACGTATCTGGGATGCGCGCAAGTTCGACAGGTGGCAGCGGTTGTTTTCTTTACAAAGAAGGACGCAAAATTATCAGCTGTTAAATCCGATGAAGGTGGGGTAGCAGGCGGAGAAAGGAGTGCAGAGAAAGTTTTAAAGAGAGTGCGTGGATCAGGTGAGTTGTTGATCTTAGAGTGGTAGTAGTAGTCAGTTTTTGCAGAGGTGACATTAGCTGAGAAAGTAGAGAAGAGAGACAGACATCCGCGGGATCTTTTGACTTGCGCCATTTTCTCTCAGCTGACTGGAGGCTGGTGCGATACTCGCATAACATCAGATAACCAGGGGGCAGACAAGGATGTATGGGCTGGTCTGGCTGTGAGAGGGCAGAAGTTGTCCAAGCAGGATGTGAGTGTGGAACACAGAGTGTCAGTGACGCTGTTAGAACACTAAACTATCAGTTAGGAGCATCATTATGTTTAACTAACATAATACTACCATTAATAACAAGTAGGTGAAGGAGTTCAAACAGAAGAGGTCGGCAAATTATTCACTCTTGTGAGACATCGAAGGTAAACAAAGCTAAACCACACTATGGAGACAAACTGAAAACACTAAACTACAGATAAAAGGGTGTGTGGCTGCTTGGACATAACGTAGATCAAACAAAGAATGCTAAATCAAGATGGCGGGGGGCAAAAAAGATCAGAGTGTTGACAACACACGTGTATTTGTGAGCTAGCTGGTAAAGGTGATCTGTAAGCTTATAGTGCCAGGTTTAAAGGAGTTAGTTAGCATGCAAATACCCTGTGTGTAGCATAAATTTAGCAATGGCTACCAGATTATAGTTTCTCGATTGCTAAGACACATTTCTTTAAAGCTGCTCTCCTTTTCTCTAAACTGAACACAAAACCCAATTTTCAAGCTACATTCACAAAACCTCAGACTCTTCTTGCAAAACCAAACTGTCACCTCAAAACTGAACTATGTTGTCAAATCGTGCCACGAGTCAATCAAAATTAAAACACTGCTGAACAGTCACTAAACACTACGTAGAAAAATAGAAGACACAATGCTCAGGACATGAAGCTGGAGAAATAAATGTTTGTTCACTGTAGGCTAAATGCATGTTGCAAAACAAAAAAAAAACCTGTGCATTTAGCACTTGTACAAAAATATACAAATAAGTGCATTACTCAGCCACAGCATCATGTCTCTGTACTGGGTCAGGCCACAGGACTTCATCCACTTCACAGGACACATTTTGTCTGGCCAGGCAACGGGGGGAAAAAAAACCCTGGCATGCCGTATCCAGGCTTGGCCTCAACACCTAAGTCCCATGGCTTGCAGGAGATTTACCCTGGTTAAAGGTTGGCGTCCATATACCTTCCACCGCCATGAGGAGAAGAATTCCTCAATGGGGTTTAGAAAAGCGGAGTACGGTGGAAGGCAAAGATTGATAAAACCTTGGTTCATATTGAACCTGGAGGGCTCTGTGAAAACTCACATTGTCCCAAACAAAATAGATGGGCTGCTCATCCTGCTACCCTAACAGAGCATCTTACAAGTGATTGAGGAAAATGAGGCGCTGGTGAGTGTTGTAGGGCCCCAGGTTGGCATGATGGTGGACAACCCCATGATTGCTGATGGCAGCACATAATGTAACATTGCCACCCCGCTGCCCAGGAACACCAACAATGGCCAATCACATTACGGCCTCTCCTTCTCCTTTTAGTGAGATTAAACCCAGCTTCATCCATGTAGATGTATTCATGGGGTCTTTCCATTGCATCCAGTTGAAAAACCCTCTGTAGAAATAGATATAGTTTTTAAGTGATACGGAAAAAGAAGTTTAGGCCACTACAGTAAATCACGACTTAGAGTACATTTAAAGGGTAAATGGACTGTACTCGTATAGCGCCTTTCTAGTCTTTCTGACTACTCAAAGCGCTTTTACACTATATCACATTCACCCCATTTACACACATTCATACACTGATGGCAGGAGCTAACTGCCCATCAGTACAAATTAAACTAACCAGTCACACTCACTCACACACCGAAGGCGCAGTTCAGGGTTCAGTATCTTGCTCAAGGATACTTCGACACATGGCCGGGGGAAGCCGGGATCGAACTGCCAACCTTCCGATTGGTGGACGACCGCTCTGCCACCAAGCCACAGCCGCCCTGTAGCAGACGCTTTTATCCAAAGTGACTTACACATGGGAACATTCACAAACCGAAGACGCAGCTTCATTTTTGGGGTTCAGTATTTTGCTCAAGGATACTTCGACACATGGCTGGGGGATTGAACCGCTGATCTCCCGATTGGCAGCCAACCGTACTGCCACCAAGCCACAGCCGCCCCAGAGTAATCAACATTGAATGTGTCTGAATATATGCCAACCTGTATACTGGAATCTTTGCTCTTTGACTCTGAGTTGTGATCAAAGGGCACTCTGTATAGCTGTTTCATGCGCAGTCTGTTGCGCTTGAGGACACAATCAACAGTAGAGAGTCTGACACTGTTGATACCCTCAAAATTTACATGGTCCTCAATGATCTTCTGCTGAATTTCACTCAGTTTAATGGCATTGTTCTCACGGACCATATCAACAATTAGGGTCGCTTGGTGTGGGGAGAACATATCTGTCCTCCCACCCCTATGTGGCAGTCTTTCAATTCTAAAAAAAGAGAACATGGAGTTACAAAAAAAAATATACATGGAATACTAGGTCTAAAAACAGTTAGACCAACCTGCCATTACAATACTACAGTATATAATGAAACATATTTACTTACAGTATACTGTGGTACAGTAACTATGTCATACAGTAATTGCTGTCAAAATGTCAAAAAAAAGGTAGTTACCTGTTCTCTTCTCTATATCTTCGGATTATGGTGGACACAGTGATTCTACTGATGTTTGGTTGTACCCTTTGTCCAGCCTCTCTCATGCTCATACCATGGACAAGAACATGGTCAATCACAGTAGCTCTGATATCAGATATGACTGTTCTTTGTCGTCGCTGACCACCCTCACACAAACTCTTCCTCTAAGATTTCTGTCCATTGTAGGGCCTCACAAACCAGTGCTCTCTGAACTGGCTTACTATATATGTTCCCTCACATAATTAGCCACAAGTGTGATACATTTTGAGTTGTGTTCAAGTTGTGACATCTGTGCTTTAATTGTGTTTGGCTTTTGTCAACTGTGCTCACCATTATGCAGCACAGGTGCATCACAATGAAAATGTGTTGGCAAGTTGTGTCTAAACAGGTGTAAAGTGCTTATGGTTTTGCCAAAAGAGTGATTGATTCAATCAGTGGTTTCAGGCAACTGAGCATTTGGTTCAGACAGTAGGGTTTAGTGTTTTAGCAATTGAGAAAAATGGTATAGATTGAAAAGAATCACAACGATAAATCTTAATGAAATCAGTAAGGTCTCTACTACGCTAAGCACTGTGTTTAGCTAACATGCCATAGCAGGTTGTGGATGTTATTTAAGTTATATAGCCCAGTATCACAAATCACATTTTGCCTCACACACACTGTCCTTTGGGACGGTGTTGCTCAGCAGGCCTGTGTCTGCCGAGCCGGCCAAGAATTTTAGATTCTGCTGTGGAGAGCAACTGTTTGCACTGTCCGTGTACAAGCATGGAGACGTCTTTCGGGGCCTGTTGCCGGTTGTGTGGTAAGCTCCGCACTAACTTGCTCAGTTACTTTTTAAAGTTAGCTGGCTGGCAGGGGCGTTGCACCCATGGGGGATGTGAGTGTTTTAACACCCACACTTTTCCCAATTGAGTTTGATATTTTGTGCAATGTTGATTAGCTGAATGCTTATGTGGATACGTACCCGTATGTTTGATTGTACCTGATATTGAGGAGAGAAATTACATTGTTTGCATACCTGTTGAAGAACTAATAATGTTTTAAAACAGCAATTGTTACAATATTTATATCAGAGAAAAAGCTTTGTGTGGTGTTTTTTTTATATCTCCCCTTTTCATGGCACAAGTAAGCAAAATTTAGCAGTCTCAGTCTCTCAAATCCATCCCCCGCACTTTTGAAACGCTTGCTACGCCCCTGCCAGCTAGCTTGCTGAGGCAATAATGCAGGATGTCGCGTCACTGCTGTAAGTTTAGTTCTGCATGGAGGCAGGCTTCTTTGTTGCGGCCTTCTGCTAGCTTGTTGAGGCCAGGAAAAGATGTGTCTGTTCTAGCTGGGCGTTTAGAAGAAGCTCAGGGTGGAGCGGGCAGAGAACGTGTTGCTCATATACCCCTTTTCCACCAAGGCAGAGCTGGTGCTAGTTCGGAGCCAGTGCCTAGTTTTAAATCGGTTCTTTGTGTTTCCACAGCCGAAGCACCAGCTCGGAGCCAGGAAAAGTGGTTCTTTAATAGCACCAACTCGTTGCTGGTCCAGAAGTAAGCACTGCTTACTGCGGCGGCTGGGGACGGAGTTACCGTGACTGACAAGACGAACAGTTTTCACTTCTGCTTCTTACACCAACGCTTAATACATTTTTAGTGAACTGCAATGTGATCGTTTATCAGCAGAGTTGATGCTAGGAGGGTAGCAACATGCTGAGGCTAAAGTTGACATGTTATTGTTAAAAATAAATGGCTGTGCTGCTCTGCAGCCAGTGGAAACACAGGCCAGTTCTTAGAAGGCTCGTCATTTGAACCAACCCTGAACTGGCTCTGACCCAGCACCCCGTTCATTTTGGTGGAAAAGGGGTAATACTGAGGTTTTTTCATTTATTGCCTCTGTTAAAATGTTTTGGGGAAGTTTCTCCCTTATTCAAATTGAGGGTCTAGGACAGAGGGTGACGTATGTTGTACAAATTGTAAAGCCTTTTGATGTAAACTGTGATAGTGGGCTATATAAATAAAATTCATAAGTTTTATCCAGATTTCTCTGATAGGTGTATGAAGTGTGGCTCTCAACTCGTGCACGTGTAGAACACTTCACTACACAAAGAGTTCCACTCCCTTCCAGATGTCAGACACCCTGTACTTCGTTTCTAGCCCACTATTACCAGTCAAAAGACCTCAAATGAGAGTCTTCTGTTAACGTCACAGATGGTCTCACAGCAATGACACTCCCACTAAGTGGAAGCAGCATTCTCCACATGCAAGCTGAAAACACAAAAAAAATTATACTCATGATGAAGCTTTGTCTTTAATAATGGCTGACTGAGGGAGAACATCTGCCTTTAGATTCTTTTCAGCCGAGTGAATGTGAGAATGAGAGGGTGTGCAGCCTATATATTGCTATACATTTTACTAGTTATGGTAAGTTTGAAGATGTAGTTTACTAATGTTGCTTTACAAGTTACTGTTATCATTTTCAGCAATATCTTCATCATCCTGTATGTACGGTAAACAACAACCACCTATTTATAATATACAAATATTTCACTCATAGGCTACTTTATACCTGTAATTTCTAGTTTCGAGTAGTACTCATTCAATTCATTTTCAAACCACAACCTTTTGAAATTTGGATCTCAAAAATCTAGATTGTAAAATAAACCCTGGCCTATAGGTTGTTGATTAAAAATGTTTATGTATGCTGATGATAAAAGATTTGTTTGTATCTGAATATGCCATGGTAATACGGCCTGAGCAAATAACCCCCATATTTCCATTTTAGTCCCGTTAATAATGTTGACAGGGACACCAAAGCGTGTGTCAAATAAATAAAACTATTTTCAGTGAAGCTTTGGATCGATGCTTGATTCGTTCTGTCAAAACCCCGTGACCAATACATGACTGATTCAGAAAGGTTTAAAAATGCGTGACCTTCTGGACTATTAAGGTGTATTGCTTTGATTGAACGGTTTGTTGTATTGCGCAAGTTTGTTGTGAGACTGTCATGGAACCTGCTGCAAAGAGAGGGCGTTCTGAAATGTGGGAACACCTACATTTTACTTCGCCCAATGAGGTTGATAATATATTTGGCTTTTGTTCTGCAGCCTAATATATACACACACAGTGGGGAGAACAAGTATTTGATACACTGCCGATTTTGCAGTGTTGCCCACTTACAAAGCATGTCCAGAATCTAAAAAAACACACACTAATATATATATATATAGTATATGTCTGTTTCTTTGTGTGCATGTATTTATTTAGGAGTTTTATTTGTTTACAAACTGGAAAAATCTCCAAAGTCACAATACAAAGTCATATCTGTATTGGTTTAAGTTACTATGAGTATGCAATGTAACAGATTGTATCATATTTAATATATTGATTAACTCATTAATCTAGCCATTAATTAATTTTTGCTTCTAAAATAAGGCCTTGGTTGCAAAACATTTTGTGACATTTTGCCTTCCCTCACTTTCACCAGCAGAGGTCCTCGTCGAGTTCTGATTTGAAAAGCTTTGAGTAATGAACCTTTTCCTGATACAGTTGTGCTGAAAGCTTCACTGGTTCAGAAAGCTTCACCTTGCTATCACTACTTACCATTAACTCCCATGGAAAGGTTCCACCTTGAATATTCCTGGAATTTTGCAACCCCAGTCTGGTGTCAGGTCTCAGTGTTGGCAGCAGGGAAAAGGGAAAAGACCCAAATGCAGACAGCTCTGATGATGAGTGGAGTATTTATTCCTCAGTTAGCAGCAAGCAGGCAAAATCCAGAAACCCAACAGGTAGACAGAACCAACACATAAGGGAAATAATAATGAAAAACTGACGCAGAAACAGGGAAACACACAGACTAAATAGGGAGGGGAGGGGAGCCAATGAGACACAGGTGAACTAAATAAAAACAGGAAGTAACCCTCCCAAACCAAAAACCCAGGCCAAACAGACAATTTTAAAATAAAACAAGAACTCCACAGCGCAAAAGGACTCAAAGCCATGACATCTGGAGGCTGATAGAGCTCAGTGGTGAACTGACTTTTTACTGATAAACTTCTTTGACAAGTTTCATGATGTCAGTATATGAGATGGCTTTACCTTTTCAGTCTCATTACAGCTGGCTTTACACATACTGCTGTGGAACAAGAGGTGCCAGTCTGTCTCAATATTCAGCTTATTTATTGTTACACTGTGGAACGTAAATTCACATTTGACTTCACTAAATGCCTATATTTGAAGCAAAACATAAACACAACCCCATTGCGAAAACAAATAATTTAATATATTATGTATAATATTTATATACACAGGTAAACTTAACAAGGCTTTGTACAACTGTTACAAAATTGGTCCACGCACAGTCACCAACATACATAAAGTACATGCATAAGGGCACAGTTAAAGAGAAGGACGGACTGATTCTAGATATGATTAAGACATACATTGAGTCTAGTTGAACAGTGATTGGCAGTACAGTTTGGTTCAGCTCCATTTATTTTTTCAGACTCTGCTTAGCAAAATAAAAATTCCAGGAAGGTAGCAAAAATACTGAATGTGAAAAGGAAAAATGCAAAACTATCACTCAGGTAAGACTGTGGTTTTGGATTTAAGGAGGTTATTCTCAACTGCTCCCGTGACAATGGTCTCTTTGTAACACTGATATATAAACTGGAGCCTCACTATTGCACTGTGTGTGCAAGTGCTTAGGTTCTCTTTAAGTTCTCCCTTGGCTCCATACATGATATTGTACAATTACCCAAATAGAAAAAAATTATTTTGGCATGACTTTGCATAGCTGCCATAAACACTTTGCTCTTCTGACGAAACAGGTGTTATTATCCTCAAAACACCTACCCAAACATAGTCATACACATACAGGGAAGCACAATAGTCTTGTGTTCAACACTTAGGATTTGCATATTTTTATATTTCATTGACCCCATGCATACAGCGAGAGAGTGAATTATTTTGCTCCTACAGAGCAAGTTCCCTGGAGATCCACAGGCAGCTTAGGAAGAACTTGTAAAGGGCTGAGAAGTAAACTGTGTTCAAGTGTTGAATGAATTAGTGTACTGTGCTGTACTCAGGCTGGCAGGTAAGTGTGCAAATGTGATATTTGCCCACACGGGTACTGTCAAAGACATCATTGGTGAAAACCAGTTGTGGAAGACACCGACATACATAGAGCACAGTCGCTTTGCAATGAAACGACTCTGCTGAAGTCTTTGTTTGTGAGGTTTAGCATATTAGCAGCCGCTGGGCTCTGGCGTTGAGTTTCAAAAGTCTGATATTGCATTCTCTCATCTTTTATTATCACCATTCATCAATTTAAATGCCTAATATTGCATTCTCTTATATTTTATTATCAACAATCATCAATTTAAATTTACAATTGAAGGGTTTCATACCAAAACATTATTTTAGAAATATATGTTAAAGCCCGTAAATGATTTTAAACTCCTATGAGGAAGCACCACCTAGTGGTAATATCAAGAATAACACTGTCAAACATCAACTGCCCCAATTTTTGCAGAGATTGTTTGAATTTTCTACCAACATCTTCATCAGAATAACTGGAAATATGCTATAATCACATGGCTGCTTTGACAGTTGTTCACTAGGGTTGAAGGTTTTGTTGTCATTTTAGAAGGATTACTTCCCTGGAATATATAATTCTCTGGATTTCTCCCCATAAATTAAGTTTGATTTTAAAAGAACTATGGATACTTGATCAAAACAATTCCTGTTAAAACTACACCATCTGTGATGGGGAAAAACACAAAACCAACCATACCTTTGTTTGATTTCTGTTTTTTCAGCATATCCTATTCTGTGTACTCCTAGTGGTTATACAGGAGTGTCTGCTGACCTTTATAGAGCAGACCTAAGGATATTACTGCTGCAGTGGCAGGGAAGAAAAATCCCTCACGTGCAGCCATTTCAGCATGTTGCTTTGGTTTGAGGAATGGGGGAATTGTTCTTGGACATTAACGTTAGGATAATTTTCTGTGTTCATTGTTCCACCGTTTGAACACTATAATCAACCATACTCCTCTTTTTTCATATGGAGGTCTGCATGTTTGATTACGGCACTTGTTGAACTATCTGCATAGTTTTCATTTACAGATTTTGCAATCCGCTTCGTTCACTTAATCTAAAACATGTTTTGCCACACAGCTGCCATAATATTTTTTCATGCTAAATTGTCTTATTATAATGAAAAGTTACTGGATGTCACTCCAGGTGAAAAGTGTATCCCAGTAAGGGCCCGGTAACATCAGGGTTAAATTAGCTTCTAAATGAATTTCAATAGCATTTTCGTGATCAATGGATTTGCTCGTATGTGCAGTTGAACTGTAGTACTTGAATTTGCACCACTGACCAATAGCAAACTGTCTTGACAGTGCTGACCTTTGAGCGAACAAAGAGTTAGAAGTCTAAAACAGTGGAAGCAGCTGTAGTTTATAAGCTGTGTTGCACCATCCACTTTTATTTAACTTCTTCTGTAAGAGTAATATGCTCCACAAAAGGGGAATGATTTGTAGATGGTTAAAAACTGTGTGAACTTATTGTCCTGTCTGACTGTTAATTAGTGAGTTACTGGAGGTAGCTCAAAGAGGTATTGTGACAGATGTGTGGAAATGAAGTATGTGAACACACAAGCTAAAAATCAGGTATTTTTCCTGGAAAATGTGATTAGATTGTGGTGAGAATTTCCGGGAAATACCCTAATGTTCTTTGCACAATATAGTGTATAAGGACATAGATAATTATATTGATAGTTATTTTGAAAGTGTTGGCCACTGTCCAGGGTGTACCCCGCCTAAGGCCCAAAGTTACTGGGATAGACTCCAGTCACCCGCGACCCCCAACGGGAACAAGCGGTAGAAAATGCCTGACTGATTTTGAAAGTAAGGGAGTAAATTCGAATAGTTCAAAAGTAGTTGAAAAGTAGAATTCTATGTTGTTTTGAGTGAGCTACACATTTTTCAAATGGTGGTTATCTCATTTTGGAATGGAACTATAACAACACAAGAATTCCTTTTCAATGAGCTCACATCAACCAACATTAGTGCCAATAAAAATCCAAAGGAAAAGTCTTGAACTTAGATCCCAGTTGTCTAAAGCAACATGACACTTGGTTTTAGAAACAGTGAAACAGGTGATCCAGTGTTTGTGATTAAAGAGCAAGTTCTTGGTACTGCATTAGTGGAAGACACTGTCAGCTTAAACTACCACTGTGTGACGACGCCACACTCTCCTCTTGTCCCGTGTTTCCAGGGCCAATCTCCTTAGGACCACAGTGGAAGATTCCGGGGAGCTTTGATCTACCCATTCAGAGGAAGAGGAGGTGAGATGGGGAGCCTTTTGTGCAAGGTGAGGAAGGGGATCTATTTGCTGAATTGACCTGGGACCTACAATTGATCCCTGAGGAACCCCAACACATCCATGTGGACCTGGTGTTGTCTCAATGACTCTGATCACCTCCACCCTCTCTGCTTTCCACCCTCTGACTCTACCCTCACTCCTGCCCAGCTCAAGGTCCAGATTCATGGACATAGCCCTCGTCCTCCCACCTCTGGTCTTCATGTAGCGAACTGGTGCTGACTGGTTCCAGTCTGGTTGCTGGGTCCCATGAAAGCTGAAATCCTGGTAGAAGTTGGGATGCCTAGTGGGGCAGATCCAGAAAGGGACCATGGGGGGTCCTCTGGCCAGATTGTGAGGCCTCAAATGAGAAGAAGGAATACTCACAGGTCTTGGGTGTGTGACATGGATCTGATGGTGTGAGCAGAGGAAACAGTTTGAACGAAGTTGCTGTGCATTTCCCTGCAAGGTTGTTCTCTGCTTGCTCTTCCTTTCAAATTGTTTTCCGTCACTACCTGTTTCGTTCCCCACATCTTTTTCAGCCTCTTCTTCTCCCACCAATGAATATTTTCTTTCTGTGATCTCTCTAGCTTTCAACCCATCTTCCTTTTCAGACTTTTTTTCTTTTGTAGAAATGGCATGTTCTCCTTTGACTGCCTTTTCCTCTCCTCTATCCTCTTCCTCCCCTTCCCCCCCTTCTTCTCCTCCCCCGTAGTTGCTGGCTTTGACTGGCTCATGCTCAGAGTCCTCGTCAGCACTGCTGCCCTGCAGGTGGGTACTAAGGCATTTTTTACGTTTGCGGGTCACAGCAGAGATAATGGACATTGGCAGGAAGTCCCTGGCATTCAGGTCTTTCTTGGAGCCTGAAGATACCTGAAAGGTTCAAATTCTAGTCAAATAACTGTCACTCCATACTTCATATTCTAGAATCCATGATCCTGTTCCCAGAAATAAAGTAAGAGATTTCTTGCTTACCTTTGACTTAAGTGAATCGCTGATGGTGGAATCTACTAGAAAGGAATAAGATGTGGATTAGAACCCTGTCATCACTGTGTAGTAGTGTTAGGAGTGGTACAAAGTGTGATATTTGGCTAATCACAGCACATACTACCAGTACTTCAACCTCTCAGGAGAACTCTAGCCATTATCAGAGGATTCGTCTTTAAAATCAAATGACCAACTGCAGTTGTTTCTGCTTTTACTTTAAGTGACATAAATGGCTAGAGTTCACCTTTAATATAAGGAAGACAGAGGAAGGGTGGAGCATTGGTGGGAAACCAAGACTGATGGAAAAAAAATGAATGGATTAATGAATCCAAGTGCAATAGAAACACCAACCACAAACACACAAGGAGGAAGACCTGGTCCTACCGAAGAGGCTTATCCACTGTCTCAGTTGAGAAAAAGACTGCAGAAAGGTCCAGAAAAAAAGAAAAATTGAGAAAGTAGGAAACATCATGAGTATACACAGGCAGAAAAGTAACAGCTGGAGAAGTACAGAGATCTACTGGGAAGGAAAGAAACTGAGTCTCACTTGATAAGGCTACTGACTGGTAGCATTAGGAGTGCAGAATGTGGAGGGTAAGTTAGATTTGGAAGCAATTGTTGAGGCTGCGTCTGACTATTTAGAAAACTTTCTGGAACCAACAAATAATACCCATGTCATGCAGAAAATGGCCAGCTGTGCTGAGGTGAGAAAGTGGGCATGGTTCAAGTTTTTTTTTTCATTCTTCACAAATGTGTGTAACACCATGAGTACCTTTAAGGAACAATTACTTGCCCCTCTGTATGATGGTAGGATTTTCACCCCGCCTTTGCTTAGGGAGCACATTTTCCTTCGGACATGGTCAGACGGAAATTCCTATGACCATATACCCCGGCCTTAAGTGTTCATTACTGTACCATCCAAATTCACCTGACAGATTAGTGAAGTAGTGTGGTAACATCTGTTCCCTGGATTTTATGTAGATAAAAGTCACATTTCTGTAAGTGGCACAAGGCACTCCTAATGTTTATTTGCTCAAAACAAACTTGAAATATAAAATTCATAATAGAACCAACAGACAGAACCAAAAGATGTGCTGAAGATTATCTTTTCCAGTAAAGTACAAACTGAATGTCTGGGATGGGTAGATGTTTTGTTTCAGATGCATTCTTTGCCCAGAGATGAGTGAGTTATTTTTCACTCAGCTGCACCTGTCTGGACGCACAGCCAGCTAGTCATCCGAGATGCAGCTTGCCATAAGTGAAGTGCCTCTCTGCTCTCTACATGAGGATTTAAAGGTTGCACAAATAACTGGAGGATTGCGCATTCTGCTGGGTTAACTAAGGTTCACACTATTTGGGAAGGTCAGTTTGACACAACCCTTCACTGCCGCCAAAAAGCAGGGTGCAACTATAATAAAGGACAGCCATAACCAACTTCTACTCTAGCAGATTATTTCTTTCCTCCATCAAACATCATGTCCTTTAGTATTATTTCCTTTACTTAGAACTGTGTTGAAAAACTCCTACTGCATTACGTTTACATACAGTACCAGTCAAAAGTTTTGACACACTTTTTCATTCAAGTAAATCGGAAAGTGTGTCCAAATGTACGTTACCTTTTAATTCAAAGAATAGTTTAGCATTATAATAGAAATCACTTCATATGAATTAAACTGTCACCTTGGTAAATGTTTGGAATGTTGTTAATTCATTAATGAGTATCTCCAACCAACCAAGTATGAACTTTCATTCCCTCCAAGTAAAGGCTGGATTAACTGGGGCAAAGCAGAATGTGTTTGCTATTACTGTATGCACCCCAAAATGCAAATTATAAACTGGAATGATAGGGGGCCTTAAGGCAACACCTGAATTATTACTTAATCTTGAGGTCCCCTTTTGTAGAGGAACCTTGTGTTAAAATCTAGTTTTTAGGCCCATATTATTTAGTGCTTTACTGTGCTTACATGGAGCATTTCACAAAATAAATTTCTGCTTCATTTATTTTAACACAAACTAATTACTAATCTATAATAGAGCTGCACTTATAAGGTGATTAATAGATAAGTCTACTAAGTGATTAAGTCTTTTCTTTAAGCAAAAATACCAACATTAACTGGTTCCAGCTTCTAAAATGTTAATATTTGCTGGTTTTCTTAGTCGTACGTATGGGTTTTGGAGAATTGGTGGAACAAAACTAGACATTTAAATATATCAACATGGGCTGTGGGAGATTGTAAAAATTGTTACTTTTTTTATTACTATTTTCTGACATTATAAAGACGAAACAATTAATGGGCTGGTTGAGAAAATAATCAGCATTTTAATCGCTCATTTTTGTCCCAGTGGGACCTAGTGGGTAAATCCGGCCCTGCTCGGAACATGTGGCTAACATCCTAAAAAGCCAATGTTTTAATTTGGCAGTAAAAAAAACGTTGGTGCACCCTTATAGTTATGGACAAACAGCATATTTTAAAGCAAACCTTCAGTGTATCACCCTAAAAAAATAACATACAAACTTTCTGAACTGGACAGTTAATCAGATAAATCGAATCCTCTTGTAGTGAACATCTCTATGATGATGTCACAGATTAGATTATGACTTCAATGTTGGACTATGACTCTTCCTAACCTGATGCCTCTCCTGGCATGCCCGGCCTGCCGATGTTGGATAGCAGATGGTCAATGTTGGGCACAGGCTGCATGTCCCGCTTATCCTCTGGCGCCTACACACACGCACAACCATACACATGCACATCCAGAAATTCACCACCATAACCAAAGTAAAAGTACAAATGAGGACATCTGCATAAAAAACAATCCCTGCATTCATGTCATTCACATATTTGCACTAACAAAGCTGCTGTTGTGGTCTAACATACCTTCTCTTCCTTATCAAGCTCTCCATTACTAAAGAACCAGTCATGCTGTTGAAATAAAAAAATGCAGTATCACATGACAAAACACATAACTAATTTGTAAAGAATGGGACAGTATTTCTTGCATTGGAGGGCACAACTGTTGGCTCTTACGTGTAGGATAAGTGTCTCCACTATTTTGTAGCGGTCAGGCATGTGAGTGACCATGTCAATCATATTGTCCTCTGACGTCCTCACTAGAGTGGGACCAAACACCAGAGCCAGATTTCTAGGCTCCATCTGGAAATAATATCAAAGTTATGTTTCACGTCTCACTGCATTAATTAATAACACTTTGTCCAAACACAAAAACCTAACTTCTAATTAGAGGGCCTCAAGTTACCTTATTCCTTTCAGAGTGATCTGCCACCCTCTTGAGGTGGCCCACCAAGAACTTAAGAGTATGATAATAGTGATCTGGGAGGTCATGGATCTGTATAAAGCAGGATGGGAAGCAATAGCACAGAAGAAGAAAGAACGGTAGATTAGATTTTAAAATGAAATAGAGAGAATCCTATGTTACACATATTCATTGCTCTAGATTTTCCTATTATTCTTTGACACATACCAGTTTCTTCATGGTCTTCAGTCTGTCCTCTGCATCTTCTATCCGGTTGGCATCAATGAAATCATTGTATTTGTCTGTAGACAGACAAGGTGAATGACTAGCATACAATGAATGTGTTATATTTCAGCTTTAAGTATGGCAATTTCCACATGCAAACAACTGGCATTTCTATTGCACCCAAACTGAGAAAATAATCCAGTGGCAGCTATTTTTATATCATCCACTATACATGTTCATTATGATTTGTGCTACACTTCACAATGACTAAATGACTTGACCATCAGTACCATCAGTAAACAGTGGCTCAGGTAGTTTTCGGAAGAAGGATTTAAGCAGACTGCTGATTACATTCAAGTCCTGACATCTCTGTGGAGACAGAAAGCATGAGGGTTTAATATTTCTAGTGCAGCAATTTAAAAATATGACAGCTAAACGATTATTGGTAAAAAATAAATACTCTTAGGTATGACTCCAGCCAAGACTTTTATTACAAAACAGGTTTTAAAAGATAGTGTTCTACTGTGTTATATATACAGTATGTAAACATGTATTCTGTACACCTCCTCAGCAGTGCTGATATCCATGCCCTTGTTGAGATGCTCCTGCAGGTTAGTCACCATGGCATTGTTCCCCGGCACCCGGTAGATACCGGTGTACTCCAAGCCTGTTGCCTCCACCACACCAAGGCACATCTCCACAATCAGAGGGACAAACTGTAAAGGCGTGGAGGGAGAGAGGGAGGCACAGAGAAAAAAGAGGGGGAATTAAGGAAGGAAGAAGAAAATTAGGAAAAGAAAAGTAAGAATGGAGGGATGAAGCAAGGAATAGAAAATAAAAAAGCGAAGAATCGAAGGGAATAAGCAACAAAAGGGTTGATGTTTTGGAAGGAAAGTAATTTGAGAAAAAGAAGCAAAGATAAAGTAGTAAATAACTTTCAAATGTGTTTTTTCTATTTGGAAATCAAACAGATGGATGACGTTGACATACAACACAGAGACATGCAAACAGTGGTTATGAAGTGATGATTCGATTCTGATCCAAGTTTGATTAAACCATGAAGATGCTGATTCTAATTGACTGAAGGGCCCTTTAGGCATGTGACATCAGTTGACATCACACATTGTCAAGAATTTTGATGTATCACCAGCTGCATTCTTTCAATGATACCTTGTGAAGATATTTATCTGACTCCTGCCAAACAACTGTCCTTGGTTTACATGTTCACATAAAATGTTTTAATTATTAATTCATTCTAGGATTGGGTGATATGACAATATATGCTGTACTGTTGTTACTGATGTTGGCTGGTCAGCTGGTAGAAATTCTGTTTTACTCTTTCTACCAAGTTAGTTATCCTTGTAATAACTAACATATTAAAAGGAAATGTTAGTTAAGTTAGTTATATAAGAAGTCCTGTTTATTGACTGCTTTATTGCTATTTTCAATTTACAGTATTTTATCATCAATTTGATGACGAACCATGACCTTGTCAGGTATTTATTTAACAATTCCAGAGTGGTTAAATATAACTTGACCCTTGTACATTTTGTACATTGTACATCCTAGTATCTGGGAGATGTAATCGAGTGGTGAGTTTGCTACATAACATAAGCTCTGTTAGCTTTTTTAGTCTGATAAATAAACAAAATAAACTCAAACTGTCAAGAAAGGAAACATTTGTACACCTATTTTACCTTATTAAACAGAAATATGCAACCATACGCCTTCTGAATTCTAAGACCAGCTTAATTGCACTTCACATTTGACAGAAACAAAATAAAACTCACCAAAACCATCCTGGTAAGTCTTTCCACCAACTCTGGTTTGGTCGAAATAAATCCTTAATTCACATTTTTCATGTCACAATTTTATTGATTCTGCGATATAAATCGACATTTTTTTTCTCAAGAAAGTATTGATTTTTAAGCCGCGATACATAAGTCACATTCAAATCCCCCGTGTTTACCCCAGTCGCGTTGCAGGAAGAGCGATTTGGTCAGCCAGCTGCTAGTGTCGCTGAAGAGCAAGTAACCCATACTACTAACTTTACCCAGACGCCGACGTCTACCTCTTCCCGTTTACGGAGTCAGAGCGAGGAGATTCAAGAAAATGGCAGCGAATATAAATCCAGCACCTTCATGCAGATGTGTGGGAGCACTTTGGGTTTAAAAAGAAAAAGGAAAGCAACGACTTAGACAAAAGCATCGCGGTTTGCAAGCTGTGTGACACAAACGTGAAATACTCTGGAAATACCACCAACATACGAGCCCACCTAAAACATCTCCACCTGAACAAGGTAATGCTAACAGAGGACCCCAAGAAGCGGCGGCCACATGACCCAAAACAAACCATGCTGGACATCGAAGGCGGTTGTTCACACAAGTTTCCATCTACCTCACCAAGGTCGCAGAAAATTACAGAGTCCATTGCCTGATGTTTTTAGTTTTCCATTCAATTAATTAAATCCAAGTAAGTGGAACACTCACAAGATGTCACCAAAATCACTCTGTCCCCTTTAAATAAATCAGAAAAGTATGTAAGTGTATCGAATTTTATCGAATCGTATCGTATCGCTGAATATCGTGATATGTATCGTGAGCTGAATAGCCTGTATCGTATCGTATCGTGAGATTAGTGTATCGCTACAGCCCTAATCGGTACTGTATTCTTTGACATCAAATTGGTCTTCGTTTGTCATATTTACTGGCCAGACCGACTGCACAGCTAACTGAGCTAACTAGCTATCGGCAGTTAGTGGCAGTTAGGACCTGATATGTGATATGTTGCCCCCTATTTTTCTGGAGTACGAATTCAACAGGTGGAGAAATTGCAACTTTAATGATTTGCTTTCCAATAGCAAAGAAACACGATTAGAAGGGCACTCGGAGAATGCAGGCCTCCGCCAAGGCCAATAGTCCAGTCTTATATGACAATGCAAATCTGAAAGCACAACCACTATGAAGCAAGTGCGACCGGCCTAGCTATAGTGTTATTGTGATTTAATAAAATTTACATTGATAGAAGATTTTATACAAAAGTGCCACCCCGAATTTATCTTGAAATCTCCAAATATACTCATTGCTACTGATCTGGCTTCATGACATCCAGCAGTGACAGATCAAAGTCTAACTACACTGACTCAATGGCTAATGACATATATCATGATTTTGCAACAGTGCAACAACATCAACTGTGTATCAAAGCCGCATGTTACTGTGCAGATTTACATTTGTTTATACTTTACATTTATTTTGGAAAGAAAAAACAAATTCATGCTTTTTCATCTCCTGGAAAATGTCTTCAACAAATAGGTGAAACCACAAAGAACCCAGCTTATCTTCAAGTCAATATATTATTAGTGATGGGCCAAAAACAAATAATGGAACCAAGAAAAGCATGGAATTTATCTAGTTTGAAGAAAACAACAATATAAACTGAGAATTTTTTTACCTCTATTCCACTTCTTTAAGTTCATTATTCAATAACATGTGAAGTATCAACAATATGGTTAGTGTTTTCATTTAGTCTACAAATGACTTGAGTTTTTTAGACAGAAGCAGAATTCATGTTATGGTGTAGTGTAGTTCATTTTCGGCCTCGTCATAAAACACTGAAGGCTTACTTTATGGTTGACAGCAGGCTGACACTCCTCCAGTCGGACACCAAAAGCCTTTGGACTGCCTGCCTTCTTGGCCTTCTTCATGATGTTGATGCCCCACAGTGCCTTATTGTCATCTGAGCGCACAGACACACACACACAACCACATACAGACATGGACACATATTTAAATATGATCATCATACCCACATGGAAAAATAACTGAATAACAGAAAATTTACAGTTACATATTACTAACTGGTCAAAATCTGAATTATAATAAGAAGGCTAAAAATCTAGAGCCACGCTAGCAGGTCGATAGGGCACCTAAATCAAACACAGGTGTTGGGGCATATTGGTTTTGCTTAACAAATATAATGACATGTAAATGTGTACGATACCTTGTGTACAAAGCAAAGAAGACATTCTTATATATAGGTGTAAGTTCACTTACCAGAAACTAGTTACCCTATGCTTTATTTGTAGTGTCAGCGCTTTCTCATTTCGGTTTCATTTCAGCTAAGACACATTTTTATTGTCTATCTGTGTTTTTAATGAGGTGCGCAATAATCACTTTTCGTTCCTCATTCACCGTTCATCTGGCAGGAGCTATAGTTCAGATGTGACTTAAAATTTCCTAAAGGTCACATAAAAAAGTCATGACAATATGTCCAATAGTTGTTGAGATATTTCAGTCTGGATCCCAGTGACAAAATGATTGCCCCCAAACACCAATCTAACTGTGGTGCTTTTAACCAGTAGTTACCACTTAGTTGTATACTGGTGAACACAGACCACGATCATGTTTGTACCCACCAGTTCGGGAGATTCGGTTCACTGAGGTGTTGTCAGTCTTAGCCAGGTGGAAGGGAGGCATCATACGATGAGCTCTGGGAGAGGAGTCTGGCTTATTACCTGTCAGACTGTACAATGAAAATAAAATAAGTTCTGTTATTTTGAAAATGGGGTTTTAAATATTTTTGTAAAAAAGAGGGTATTTCGGGTCTTTATATAAATATAAATTATATATAATTATATTATAATTATATATAAATATATAATGATGACTTCGGTTTCATGGTATGCCTTGTTATTCTTAGTTTTTGGAAACTGCATTTAAAGTTATTGTTTATTATAGCTAGATTAGGGACAGTTGTGATCAAGCAAAGACTTTTAAATATAATCCAACTGACCTGTGTTTTCTGTAATCATTCAGTTTCTTGTTGATGAGAGCTTGTCTTGAGAAACCAATCTCCTAGAGCAAATGGAGATTACATATTAGTTCGGTTTGTGTAAATTCTTTTAGATTTACTGGGTATGAAGATCTAACCTCATTGTCAGTCTCGTTGTCAGTCTTGCTGTTCTCCCTGATGACCCTGATCCAGGCCAGCATGTCATCTCTGTCCTCTGCCTGCAAAAGGTACTCGCAGAAGTCCTGGGTGGTCAGCCTCAGGGTGTGCTTACGCTTGGTTTCACTGTAGGCAATGTCAATCAGGCAGCCACGGATGCTGACTGGAGGATGTTCATCCTGGCTGGGCCCTGCCCCCGCCCCGTGAAGGACAGCTTCTCGTTTATCCTTGTAGAGGAAGAGCGAATGGGAACGGAGCATGGAGAAAACGCGCTTCCACGGTCGCATGCCACCACCTACTTTCTACAATGTGGAAAGACAGAAACAAGAACATAACCTAAGCACAAAACACAAAATCATAGCTAGCCACAACAGGTCCGTTAAGATTTGGATTTCTAAAATACTTAACATTTCTAAGGTTATGGACAGTACTTGTATAGCGCCTTTCTAGTCTTCTGACTAATCAAAGCACTTTCACACTACATATCACATGTACCCTACAGACATTCATACACTGATGGCAGGAACTAACTGCCCATCAGTACAAAGTAATCTATATGTAATCTATCTTTCACACACACTGACACACCGAAGGCACAGCCCTCGGGAGCTATGGTGACTGATGTTGCTGTTTCTGATCATTCCTGTTTTGTGTACACACATGGTCAATTAGAGTTTATCAGAAAATGGTATATCACTGAAAACACCAGTGCATTATTAATTCAGGCTCTCTTTTCCACACCTGCCCTCTCTTGGGTTACAGTCAGTGATCTTGTAGATAATTTTAGCTCTAAAATTACAAATTTTGTTGATGCCATTGATTCCTTCCACTAAGGTAAAGGTAGTGTTTGGTAAGAAAAGAGCACCATGGAGTAGTACCACGCTTTTAAAAATGAATACAAGAGAGTGCTGAAAAGCTGAACGCAGAGAAAAATAAATCTCCCGGTTCATTTTGACATCTATAAAGACAGACACATTTATAATTTAGAACTGAGAAATGCAAGGCAGTCTTCTCCGAAATCATTGCCAAAAACAATAATAATGTGCATGCCTTATTTGCTGACACACTGTCAGTGGCCCCTGAACTTTTATCCACTAAATCATGCAATTAATTTGTCTCCTATTTTATTGACAAAATTCCCGAAAATTAGACGAGTTGTCAGTTCCACAAAAGCCGTCTGTATTATCCTAGCATCCACTTAAAACCAATTGAATTAGCTTGACACAATTTGCTGCTGCATTGATATTCTACCTATAGGCTTATTTAAGTGTTTTTAATTGCATGGTTTCTGATCTTCTGAAGGTCAGGGAAAACTTTGTGTCAATTGGTGATTACACATCTGAGCATTTTATAAATAATGTGGAGTTCCCCAAGGTTCCATTCTTTGGCCTCCTCTGTTCAATATCTACATGTTGTCCCATAGGCGTAGGTGCATTGAGCACATTTTCTTCAACTAAACCAAGATAAAACAGTTTTTGGAGTCAACGAGGAACAATTAAAAGTCAGTGGTCAGTTTAAGTCGCTAATGTTGAAGACCACAAACCAGGCCAGGAAACGTGTGTGTAGTGTACAAATCATCCTACTGAATATATCTACAATTAAAGGATTTATGTCTCAGCAAGATTTAGAAAAACTGGTCCATGCTTCAGTAGGCTCCACTACTGCAACGCTGTCTTTACACGGCTCTCTAAAAAGTAGATCAGAACGCTGCTGCTAGAGTCCTTACTAAGACCAGGAGAGACAAAATCAGTCCAGTGTCAGCTCTTTGCACTGGTTTCCTGTGTGTCAAATAATTGATATTGTAATTCTACTGTTGGTTTAGAAAGCACTAATTGGTTTAGGGCCAAAATACATTTCTGATCTGATGCTCCATCATGAATTGTCCAGACATCTCAGATCATCTGGGACAGGTCTGCTTACTGTCCGCAGATTCAAACCTAAACATGGAGAAGCAGCGTTCAGTTTTTATGCACCACATATCTAGGACAAACTCCCTGAAAACTCCTACAGATATTTATTTATATCTTGCAAGATATAAATAAATACCTGTAGGAGTAAATGCACTGAAAATTGTATTCCCCTGTTTTATCAGTTTTATTCTAGTTTAGCTTGTATTTATATTCTTTTTTATTCTTTTATAAATCCTATTTATATTGTCTTTTTATATTGCCTTGTCTTTATTTTCTTAATTCCTTTTATATCTTATGTAAAACACGCCGAATTGCCTTTTTGTTGAAAGGTACTATACAAGTAAACTCCCCTTGCCTATAATTATGTACTGCTAACTATTTAATTATGAACTATTAGTTATTTAAATAATTTAATTGAAATAGTTAATTAACTAATGTTAGCTGGTTACAGTTGATTAAATTGTCTGGTGACAGTTCATCCGGCACAATCAACAGTTGTTGTGTAGCAAATATAAACCTGCCTTTGTCTACTTCTGTCTGAAGTCAAGGACCCATTGTTTAAAAAATAACCATGATTTTCAAGTGGTAAATCTGCCACCGTTATTACTGTAACATGTAACATACGTACCATAGTAGAATGAAAAGCCTGACAAGTGCAGTAACAGGATCTGAGGCCCTTAGTGAGGGGGTGGGGTTTATGGGTTAAGGGTCAATTAGCTTGCAGTGTGAACAAATAGCGGGTTGTACCTTGCCCTTCTCTGTGAGGATCTGTTTGTAGTGCAGCCAGCCCTCCTTGCGAACATCACTAAAGGTAATGGTGGTTCCCAGTTCAGAGGTGGAGTGCCGCTTGGACCGGGCCTCCTCCTGGGCTCGCAGGTTCTCCAGAGACTAAAACACAATTTTGGGGTATTATGAGTTGCACGCAGGACAGTGTTTGCTTGGTTCCTGGAATATGAATAAAATAGAGATAGAAGTACATGTAAATAATGTAACATGTAAGTCTGATCACTTCAACTGAGTTGAAGACTCACCCCATCAGTGAAAAAGCTCTTGACCCTTTTTGGAAGTTTGCTGTGGATAAGAAAGAACACAAGTTACCAAGGTCTGTGTCTGTGTAGACAGAATTTTGTAGAAATCATTAGTGAGTGACAAAATAACTTGAGAAGAGGAATATGCCTTCTTTCATACTAAATATAAGTTATAACAACCAACATAAATAAAAAAGTTAAAGTTCCAAAAAGTAGAACAGAGATTGTACTAATAACTTCATTATTGTTAATTACCCTAAAGCTTTAATATGCCTCTTTTTAGAAATAAAATGAGAATAAATAAATAGTACATATCATAGATCTGTGTCTATCAATGACATTGTGTCTTTGCTAAAGCCACCTTTAAATTATGTTTGTCATTGTAGTTTTGGGTTAAATACTTATACTTATACTGTATAGACTACTGGCACAAGACAAACTAATTTCTAGGACTGTATAGACCCATTTTGGTAAAGAATGCAGATTTTAAAGTGCACCCTGAGTTTCTGACTTACGAGAAGACACGGCCTTCTTCCCTGAAGGTGTTGAGACCCTCGTCACAGGACTTGGATCTCTCAGTGGTGATGGCCAACAGGTAAGAGGATCGGCGACCTTTAATGCTGCCTAAAGGAAAAGAGAAGAAAGACAAAGAGAGTAAAAAATATGCAATGTATGGTAGTGACATGTGAATTGACAAGAAGATGTGTTTGAAGTGCTTTCAAACTGACACGAGCCAGATGGATGAATTAAGAGGTTAAACATACATACTACATATTAGATATTTAGATTTTTAGTTCTTGGTTTTGGATACACTTAAACCTACAGCATGCAGTGTTTAGTGCAAGAGTTTTAAATAAAACTTTCTAAAAGATGGTGAAACCTTTTTCCCAATGTAAGAAACACGGTGAAAAATAACTGATTTAGATGTCTAAAATGAGACATCATTTGCTAAGACAGAAGGTATTTTAAAGTCACTATGAGAAGAATTTTTATGATTATAGCATTTTTCAAATCATTTTGATGGCATATAACAAGAGACGTCAATGAGACAAGGAGAGTTTCAGAGACAAGTATCCAATCATCGAGCTTTAAGTTATTTTGCGTGCACTGCAACCTCATACAGAAGCTGAAGATTACAATTTGCAGAAATGTAATAATACGTTTCTGCAAATTGCTGACATTTGCATGTGTGCGAGCAGCCTAGGACGTAATTGTTACAATAGCATATTGTAACAATATCTAACAGTAAGTAATCATTTCACTTTTGGACTACTATGGGTGCTTCGTTCCCAACCGCAACAACCAAACATTCGGAATTTGTTCCAGCTCTGATTTCCACTACTGACTGGTGCATAGCAGTGGGGATCTTAGTATTTAGAGCCATTTGAAATACTAAATTGATGAAAAACAAATGAAAAAAATTTTTTTTAATAGTATTCTTATTTTGGAATAATTAAAACTTAAGACTGCCAGGAGACTCATACAGTATGTGTCTGTGTTAAGGAAAATGTAGTATCTTAGTGAAAGAATTTGTAAGGTATAGTAAGCTAGGCCACATTGACAGCGGTATCAGCTGGACTGCATATTTTCAGTTTGTAGCAATAATGATAGGCCTCAACAGTTCTACTCTCATACTCCTTATCCTTTTCACCAAGTGTCAGTCCACTGTCATGTTAGTTTTGGCCTGTTGACTGAACCTGTAAGATTATTTCTTACTTCAGAGCAGCTCTGATACTGAGAAATGTTTGCAGATCTAAACTGCATCTACTGTTGCTTATTTACAGTATACAAACATTGGCCTTGTAAAGGTTCAAAAACATATTAGAACATTTATCATTCAATATTCTGATGAATATTGCACACAGTTTTAAACATGTACAGAAAACTAAATGTACTGAGGGTACAAGCGTTATGTTGACGATGTATATGACACACACAGACACACAAAAATGTTGAAAAGGAAAGAAACACACAGGAAGAAAAGGTGCACTACTAAAGCCTCATGTAGATTAAGTGAAATATTGAAGAGCTCTGTAGCAACAGACAACATAATTGTTCAAAATATACAAAAATGTGCCTGTTAATGAGTTAGAGTAGTGTAATCCCATCTTCAGAAAGATGTTTTTGTATTTTACACCACTTCTAACATAATAACCAATTAATGTAAAATGACATCACATTCAACAGCATTATCAGGACCTGTTTAAGGTAAATTATGTTACAGTGTTGACAAGGTGTGACATCCTCTGACAGCTGTATTAAGTCAGTTGCTACAGAGAAAAGGTCACTAACCTATGAAGGGAATAGAGGACAGGGAGTTGAAAGCATGCTGTGCCAGGCTACCATTAGCCCTGCGGTTCAGGCCAGGCCCCCCAGAGACAGAAGTGGTCCCTGGTGTAGGTGTCAAACCAGGGGGCTCGGGTGACTCCACAGGTGTGGTGTAGTGGGGATGCCAAAGGGCTTCAATGGGGGTTCGGTGGCCAGAAGGTGGCTTCTGCCTCAGGACCACCTCTTGATTCAGGTAGATGGGTGAAATGACCTCCCTGTCCTCACTGATCTGGACTCTCTCCTCCTCTGATGTAGACAGCGTGGGGGTAGACTGGGGCCTGGGTACCATCCCTCCCTCACTGTCTGCAGGGCTGCTTCTGCTGCCAGGGCTCCAGTTGAGGTGAGGGCCATTGTAGCTGGGCTCTCTGAAGGAGTGCGCCTGTTGGAGGAGGTGGCCACCTTTGCAGGAGAAAGAAGGGCTGTAGCTTTTGTAGCCCACCAGCTCTTCTTTTACTCGCCTTGTTTGAGGTTCAGCTACCTGCTGACCTGACTGCCTGCCACTAGGAGGTACTGTGGAGGTGGCTGTGATGGGGCATGTGGTTTGGTGCTGATGACCTGCTGAGACCTTCTGGTCTTTCTGCTTACTGAATTTTGTCATTTGGGAGCCTTGTGAAGAGTGTTCGTAGCGTTGTGAGACCAGTGCAGAGGCTTGTGCCAGTGTTTCCACAGAACGGCCGTAGTTGTGCTCATACTCAGCGTAGGCTGCCAGCAGGTTCTCTGAGCATGACCTGCTTCCTGGTCCTGATACACCACCCCAGCCCCCTAGCCAATAGGAATCATGGGAAGCAGCAGCTGCCTGGTGGTGGTACAGGAGGGTTTCTCTTCTGCGTTGCTCCACAGAGATTTTGGAAGCAGATGTAGGTCCGGGGCCAAAAGCCAACCCCAGCCCCAGCTCCGCTAAACGATCCTGAGATATACTGCGGTGGCGGGGAGACATGTGCTCGGCAGCCTCAGCCTGGCTGTAGTACCATTCCGACAAGGCCTGGTGGCAGAGAGCATCGGCATGAGTGCGGGCAGAGGCCGGCATGCTGCTCTTCCGTGATGGAGGCAGAGTTGCAGAGGAGATGGCAGCATTGTGGTTAGCAAAGTGAAAGTCCAGCGCATTGATGGCCAACGAGGAGTGGCCACGGCGCAGCCCTGATGGGGCAAAATGACCACTGGAATCCTCAGGACCCCCAGGCCAGCCAGATGTGGGGGTAGAAGCAGGAGGGGGGCGATTGTCGAGTGGAGAGGTGGTGGGGCCGGGTCGGCACTGCCAGTTGTCCAGGGGGCTGTGGCTGTGGCTGGGCTGTGGGCCAGTAGAGCTGGGCTTAGTGGAAGGGAGAGGCGGTGGCTCAGGGACGTTCTGGGCCTCGCCTGAATATGGCTTGTTGCCTTTCAGGTAGGCATCCTGGGAGTACACCTGAGGACAAAAGGGGTTAGGACACAGTTTAAAACATGACAGAAAGGATAAATGGAAGGAACAGCTAGAGGGCAGAATGAGGCAGATGCAACATGCATCATACAGCAATACTTCTTACTTTTTTTCCTAGAAAAGCTAAATCCTTACTATACAACTGACACATGAACTTTATTTCATTTAGTAAATTTGGGGTAGTATATTACTGTATACTTATTGTAACTGTATTCCATCTCGTCTATTATTTGTTGTCTATTTTTATGAAATTGATTTTATTCTATTCTGCTTTAATTGATTTTATCGTTCCACTTTGGTTGTATTTTTAAATGTTATTATGATAATAACAATAATAATAATGCATAATTTTCCCCTATCTAAATTGTGTTATAAAAATAACGAGAGGATTTGGAGAAATAATTTCAAATGACGTGCTCTATAAAGAGAAAAGTAGACAGCGGAAACAAAGCTTTTCGATCAACAATGGAGAGGCTCTTAAGATGGGCTCAGACTACAGGAGTTTTATAATCCTAACCTGATTTTTAAATCATGTTGCTTCACACACTACAGGATATTATTAAGATTATCGGACCAGAGGGAGCGATGTCCCACCTCGCGTGATCTGGTGGTGCAACAACTTGCTTTGGTAACGTTAATGATTTGCATTGAGAAGAAACAAAAGCACAAATCTGCGTGAGAAACGGTTGGGGAAATGCGGTCAGCACAGGTTGTCAAGTCTTTTGAGAGAACTGGAGGTGAAATTTAACTCGATTTTAATATATGTCAACAGTAGCTAGTATGCTAGCTAACGTTAGCCTCAAGGGCTGGAATGTTTACCGTTGCTTGGCCACACCGGTAGCGTCCCTGTCTCCTTGTAGACTTGTCTCTGTCATTGGCTATTGTGGTCACGCTTGGAAAGTACTGATGTAACGTTAATCATCCAGATTTTAAATCTTAAATCTGCCCCGATCTGTCGGGGGGGGGTTAAGATTGGATCTGTAAACCCCTCACATTACCAGATAATCTGGGCCGAACATTTCGCTTCCAAGTGTCGCTTCCAAGTGTCAGGAGGGGTGAATCTGGGATAAATTGGCCCGAAAATCCTGTAGGGTGAACCCAGCTTTAACTTACATGCCCAATCTTCCCACAGGCAGTTCAAAATCAGCATGTCACATATGTTCCGAGATGGTGGCAATTATTAAAAGCAGCAATGTGAAGCGCCACTAGGAGACAAATCACAGAGCATCTTTTGAGCAAGTTAACAAGGGGACGGTTTTTGGTCATTTTGCTCCCTTCAAAATGGCAGACTAAATACACATTAGTATTTGAGACAGCAGGAAAGTGTATGTAGGATTGAGTCAAAATAAACTACACTGTGTGTGTTCATGGTAATAAAGGAACATGTCATCCAGTGCAACAGTGTGGCTCAGTGATGTGTTTTTGGACAATGGAGCGCTATGGCACGAAGGAATATGATATATCAGGTTATGGATACACACACAATTCTTGTTAGTAGGATACATTCATTAGTTAGTTTGGGTCTGCACATGGAATTTTTTGACAATAAGAACATTATATCCCCAACCCTATTCTTCAAAAGGTCAAACATAAAGCTTAACACTGACCAAAATATGAATAATTTGAATGGCTTTGATTTTTAAACTGACCAGAAAACTGCCAACCAACATTTGCATACTTTCATTCTTGGCATGTGAATGAAAACATTTTCATGTAGAAAATCCAATGTTTTCAGTTTTTGACCCTTGTGTTGTTGTTACACTCTCTGTCTCCTTTCATGCATTCTTTTACGCCCCTCTGTACAAAATAATTTTGTTGTCTGCTGATTGATAATGTACAGCCCATGCACAATTCCAAATTTCTGAAGTTAAACTTTAATAAGGAGCTACATGACTTAATAATAATAATAATAGAAATACATACTCTACAAATCCATGCTATTTCGTAAACAGCCTAGCTAACTGCTGGGACTTCACACAGTAACACGGTGAAAATAAGGAAAGAAGAGAAAATAGAAGAAAGATAATACTCACACTTACCAACTGCAACACATCCTCATCTTTTGGCATAATAGAGAGCTCCAGAATGTTTTCACTACAAAAAAAGCACACACACAAAAAATAAAAAGGTCAGATATGAATATAAAAAGAGATTTATAAACACTAGTCTCCCACCTGTTTTGGATGAATGCGATCACTTGAGAGTAGGTTTTCCCCAGAATGCTCTCCCCATTCACCTTCACCAGCCTGTCCCCTGGAGTATGCACACACACATAGATAACACACATAAATGGTATATGGACTTTACTTGTATAGTGCATTTATAGTCTTTGGACTACTCAAAGCGCTTTCACACTAAAATAATATACATATATATATATATATACACAATTATACAATTATACAATATACAAATATACAATTTTATTATATAAGTTTCCACAAAAATTAAACATCAGTGTGCTACAGGAAAGTGGTCTTTGGAAAGATGTAAATACAACATTATTATTATTATTATTATTATTATATATGTACACCAGGGTTCTCCTGACTAACAGCTAGCACCCATAAACATTAGCTCCACCCTCTGCTCTTCATTGGAGATTTTGATGGTGATGGTAGTGGTGGTGGGGGTGGTGAGGAAAACATGAATTTCCACCGAACAAGAAGAGGTCAAAGAGGACCCAGAAGAAGTATGATATATACTCTCTCTCTCTCTCTCTCTCTATATATATATATATATATATATATATATAAAATCCAAAATGAAATGAAAGTGATTAATGCTGACTCTTTGCCACTCAAGAATTATATAATGAAGTGTAGTCAATGTATTAATCAGTGCACATTATGCTTTAATACTGATGAAAAATTGTTGCAAATATAGTGACTGCTGTAGTCTGTCAGGCTGGAAACTATTCAACAAGTTGACAGCACGGATTTGTTTGTTGAGAGCTACATGAACCACATAACATCAAGTGTGTCAGAACTTTATTTGCAACCTGTCTGATGAAATTTTTATAAACAAAGCAAGAGGAGAAAATATCAAGTCATTTCGACTGAAAGATAACTCACTGATTTGACAGTTGTGTTGATGTCATCCTGCATTATCAGGGCATTATCATGGACCCATGTGGGGAAGTCAAATTCCGTTGACTGACAGCAGGATATGGTGCACTTTTATCCTTCTAATGGGTATATTTATCTTCTCAGGTGTCACAAAGTAACATAAAAAATAACTGATTAAATGTTAAATTGGTTGTACTTGTATAGCGCCTTTCTAGTCTTCCGACAACTCAAAGCGCTTTCACGCTACATATCACATTCACCCCATTCACACACATTAATTAATATACTGATGGCAGGAGCTAACTGCCCATCAATACAAAGTAATCTAACTTTCACACACACACACTCACACACAGAAGGCACAGCCCTCGGGAGCAATTTGGGGTTCAGTATCTTGCTAATTGTGGGCTCTCTGTGTCACTTACAAATTCAACACACCACAGTTATAACTGATTGATCAGGGAAAATCCTGCACTACTTATGAAATAATTTGGTACGATGGTATCATGTATGGGACATGTTACTAGGGTCACCAAATTATTTAAATTAAAATATAAAATATACAAACAATATATTGCTAATAAAGTTCACAATCAGCGGATGGATTTATTTGTAGTTTAGCTTTTGAAAAGGGCTGCACATTAGGTTTATGTGCTGTGAGCATTTGTTTATAATTGACAGTGAAGTGAGGTCTTATTTGGATTTAGGCAGCTGGACAGTCAGTGAAAACTAATTAGAGAGATTTTAGTGAGTTTGATGACCTAAGCTCTGCTATATCTTATGTCTATCACATGCCATTCGTATGTGTGTCTTCTACCTGTACACAGTCCAGCTTGTTGGGCCGGGCCATTTTCTTTGACACTCTTCACAAAGATGGTGTCCATTGGCTCCAATGGAGACCACTGACAACCTGCTTAAACACACACAAAGCGAGAGATACACAGTTAGTACACACATACTACCTGAATCCAGATTCAGCGAACATTTCCTTTCCTGAAAATATAAGCAAGTTAAATCAGCTCCAGCTTCACATGGAAACAAAAAGCCCCCCCCACACACACACATCCTAAGCATTGATATGTAAAGACGCCTACAAGAAACCGTGGTACTGATTCATTAGACATAATTGCCTAAACATTGGCAAAGGGTGTGTGGCTGATAAAGTCAGAGACATGAAACACTCACCTTTTCCAGTTGCATTTCCATTCTCTTCATCCTGTAGGAGAAACACAGAGCAGGTGTTAGAGGAGAGGAGGACCAGAGGGGGGCGCTGCTGGGCTCACAATCAACCCAAACCAACTCCAAACCCAGTTCTGACTGCTTCCAGCCGACTAGGCAGTGTAAGCCATCATTTGTCTGACTGTTTTACAATTTTACTGAGTACCTGACTGTCTTTCTGACTGGCATATTGACTCCCCGTCAGTTTGACTGCCTGTCTCACTGTATGTCTGTCTGTCTGATTGGTAGGCCTGCTGGCTGGGCCTATCTCGAGGCTTTGATGCTTCGCTGACTTAGCTCATTCCTGACCTGGACACACAAAGGGCTCTGCATACAGACTGAGGTCTGCTGCTACACAACACCAACCTCTCTTCAGGCCAGAAGGAAGTTACAATACTGTCTACAGTACCCATAAGTGTGTGTAGCATAGGGTCTGTATCACAAGTGTTGGTCATCTTACTTTAAAAATGTTATTAGTGACAGTTACAAATTACTTCTCCCAAAAAGCAATTAAGTTAGTAACTCAGTTATCACATTGTAAAAGTAATTAGTTATTCAGCAGAGTAACTGTGATGTTATTTTTTATGTTCTATAACGCTATTACGTTCTATAACATCTTAACGTCAAATATGTTTATATTAATTGATTGAGGAATAAAACCACTATATGCAGTATTTTAGAACATATGTTATTTATTTGAACTCAATAGATTGCAGCCTCCCATATGATTTGCACAGAAATAAAAACAAATAAAAATAAATATTGAAAATAAAATGTGTTCAGCTCAGCCTTGGCTGACCCGAAAAAGCTCTGTTTGATTGATATTTATCGTCTTTTCTCACTCTCGGAAATAAGGCAAGCGTATTAAGTTTATTTAACAAAATGTTGAACTATTTCTTTGAGACCTTATATATTAGACTTGTAAAAATATGGTCTGCATATGATTTTTAATTTGTTTGAAATTCCATCTGTACAAAGCTAAGGATGTTTGTCATAGACTAAAAGATTTAGCTTTGCATGAGTCACAATCAGACCTGAAATTAAGAATATAAAGGCACTGAAACACTTCTCATCTAATTATCTGCTTCTCATTTCTTCTTATGGAGACATGTTTTAGTGAGGACATGTACAAATAAGATTATCAACAAGCACATTACCAAAGTAAGTAAGTAAGTTATTTATCTATCTAGATTGTTTTGGTTTGAGTTGCCGAGTTTTGCAGATATCAGCCGTAAGAGACGTCTGCCTTTTTTTTCTATTATAGGACTATATGGCACTCGGTTCTCAAAGCACCAAAAAATACATTAAAAAAAACTTAACAGCAATGTCTCCTTCCAGAAATCATAACCCGATTGCTCAAGATAATCCATAGATTTGTTGTGAGCAGTTTCATGTAGGAACTATTTTCTTTCTACCGATAGTTGCTACATGAATCCCCACAACAAGATCTGTGGACGTTCAAAATATGCAGATATTTCTATGGCCAATATTTGCAAAACTCGGCAACTCAAACCAAAACAATCTAAATGGATAAATAGCACTACAGGTAGGAGGAGAAATATGTATGGGACATGTTACTAGGGTCACCAAATTATTTAAATTAAAATATAAAATATACAAACAATATATTGCTAATAAAGTTCACAATTAGCGGATGGATTTATTTGTAGTTTAGCTTTTGAAAAGGGCTGCACATTAGGTTTATGTGCTGTGAGAATTTGTTTATAATTGACAGTGAAGTGAGGTCTTATTTGGATTTAGGCAGCTGGACAGTCAGTGAAAAATAATTAGAGAGATTTTAGTGAGTTATACATAAATACATAATACATACACTTTATCATTTCTCATCTAATTATCTGCTTCTCATTTCTTCTTATGGAGACTTGTTTTAGTTAGGACATGTACAAATAAGATTATCAACAAGCACATTACCAAAGTAAAATAAGTAAGTAAGTTATTTATCTATCTAGATTGTTTTGGTGTGAGTTGCCGAGTTTGTGCACTGAAACACTTTATCATTTCTCATCTAATTATCTGCTTATCATTTCTTCTTATGGAGACTTGTTTTAGTGAGGACATGTACAAATAAGATTATCAACAAGCACATTACCAAAGTAAGTAAGTAAGTAAGTTATTTATCTATCTAGATTGCTTTGGTTTGAGTTGCCGAGTTTTGCAGATATCAGCCGTAAGAGACGTCTGCCTTTTTTTTCTATTATAGGACTATATGGCACTCGGTTCTCAAAGCACCAAAAAATACATAAAAAAAACTTAACAGCAATGTCTCCTTCCAGAAATCATAACCCGGTTGCTCAAGATAATCCATAGATTTGTTGTGAGCAGTTTCATGTAGGAAGTATTTTCTTTCTACCGATAGTTGCTACATGAATGCTCACAACAAGATCTGTGGACGTTCAAAATATGCAGATATTTCTATGGCCGATATTTGCAAAACTCGGCAACTCAAACCAAAACAATCTAAATGGATAAATAGCACTACAGGTAGGAGGAGAAATATGTATTTTTTATTTTTCCACATCAGTCCACCAATCAGAATAGAAGGGCAACATGCTTTGATCTTTGCTTAGCCAATCAACATCAGCTGTGCGTCTGTGTAAACTACTCTTCTGTTGAGACAGACTGGAAGAGCAGTGTAAAACTTCCCTTCAATCAGGACTCAAAAAAGCTTAAACTACAGGTTGTGTCTGTGAAATTACCTCACCATGAGCACCAGAAGGCACTTCTGAACAAGTCAATATTTCATTTGTGAGGATAAAGTTAGAAAATGTGAGTGTTACAGCAATTTTAATAACTGGTACTTTATACTTTCGTCCAGAAATTTTGACAGAGATGGAGGAGTTACTTCTCACTCTTGTCATTTGGAAGCTCACTGAGCCAAGTGAATAAGGCTGATAGATTCAATAACCATATATGCAGAACCAGCACAGATTTTCCAACGTTTTTGGTGTAAAATTATGCATAAACTGTGAAAATTGTGGGCACAACAGCAAGTTAAAGAGAACCTTTTTAGAAGATTTCCCTAGGCTCCTAGGCTCCTACACTCTAGCGATGATGTCATCCACTTTGCTCATGGAATACACACCCATTATAAACTCAGACAAGGACTGAAAAAAGCAGCCGTGGTATCAAGGTCCTCCCTATTCACCCCCTAATCCTGACACCACCTTTTTATAGCATCAAACTAATTAAAACCAAACTTATCAGAAAAATTCAAACTTGAACGTACAGCAGAGTGATAAGAACTACCTAAAATGACAGAAACCATCTTTGGAAAAAATGTATTTGACATTTAATTTGAGTTTTTAGTTTGACTCATGTCCCATCCACTAACATGGCGAGGGCGGGGTTTATGACCTATTTTGCCGCTAGCCACCGGGGGGCAATGGAAATGTTTTGCCTTCACTTTTGGGGATCTATCATGTCATCCATATTTACAGTCTATGATCTTTCCTCACTGCCCTTCCCCTCTCCACTCCCTCAGGTGCCTCAATGACCATAGCAACCAGTGACTCAGCAGTCGCTGGGCAGAATGGACAAGGCTGACTGTGATTGTCTTAATTGAATGCCTCACTCTGTGTTCAGACTACTGCCGGCAAAGCTACAAAACAGCCAAACATGGCCAGTTGCAATGTCGCCAAGTCGCCTTTGAAGTTTTGCTCAATCGTGAGCAACAATTGTACTACTACTACTACTACAGTCTTAGTACTAGTAAAGCGTTTCCTGCATTTGATCAAGGCCCCCTGGAGAACCGATAGATAGAAAGCTCTTCTATCTCGTGGAAGCTCTGCTGAAAGTCCCACTGTCATCCCCAGTTCTTGGGGGGCCTTAATCCTATACTTTTTCAACCAGAACTCCTTTAGAAGGTCAGGTAAAAGGGACTTCTACTGACAGACTCACCAGCTTGGTGGTTTCAGCACAGCAGAGAAGCTTTTTCTGGGTTAAGCATTGGCTCAAGGCCCCCTGGAGAACGGGGGATGACAGCGGTGCTGCTTTACCCATTATCTATCCTGGGGAAGCTCTGCTGAAAATCTTGCTGTCATCCCTTCTGCATAATTTCAGCTACAGAAGCTAAAACAAAAACTATCATAATGTTCTGCTCTTTTAAGAACATTTATGCTTGTATTTTTCTTTTTTGCTACCTTTCATACCATTTAAAATATTAAGCTTTTTTCAACATATTTATACATTGAACCTGTATTGACCGATTAAAGCCAGTTTTTATTAAATGCTGAGGCTCATACTACCAGCCGGCACATCGTAGGCTATGAGTCAACTATTTTATTATTTCATTTTTATATCATTTTTGCATACATGTATATCTTTGGAATTTTGATGGGGGCGGCGCCCCAGCGCCCTCTATTGTCAAGCTGCCACTGTTGGGAGGGCGCACTGAGAAAGAAAAGAGCTGCGTGCACCTCTTGTAGCTGCAGTCAAGGGCACTCATACATTTCAGTTCATAATATGCACTTCACATTTAAAAGGTCAATAAATAGTTCAAATGTGCTGAAGAATAAAAAAGTAATATAAATACATTGTTTGTTAAGACATGTCTATTCGTTTCATATTTTTCAGCTAAAACCATAGAAAGGGGAGGGAACCTATTTTTTGTTCCGCTTGGGAATCATTTAATTGTTACTATCAGGATTGTTTCCGGGGCACAGCAAGTAGAAGCGCCACATGAGGCGCTAAGCTAGTAACGCGTCTTTAAGAGTTACGTCTGTAAAAAGGGCTAAGAAGTTACATTGTCTGAACCTGTAAACCCCCCCAAGTTTATTCCACTTGAGTCAGAGAGGCCAATGAGGTATGTGTTTTACTGTGTTAATTGCTCTGCTATGTGTGTTAATGTGTAAATAGCCAATTAAGTGTATTTTCTTACTTGTTGAATGTGCACTATATTTATTCATTTCGTATGGATTTTCGTTTATTATTATGTGTAAAACACTGCTTTTAGAGGGTTAATTTAAAGTATGTATTTCCTTTCTCAGTTCTGACGGCATTGTTGGGGCATTAAAGGGCTACAAGACTAGCATGTACAAGACATGTTGAAGACTTCTGTCCAAATAAATGTCTGTTAAAACTAAGAACGACCTGAGCCTTTGATTCAACTCGAGGGGAGTAACACCTCTGCTCAGGAGGGCGCACTGAGAAAGAAAAGAGCGGGGGCAGGTGTCGTAACCCTGCTACATCGACTTGGAGACTTCCGGGATCACACGTCCAGTCGATGTCAGTGGTGTGTTCACAGTGTCAGGGATTGTGGGAGAAAAGGTCCTTTTAACAATGTTCAGTTAAAATTACCCACATGAATGAACTCATCTGCTGAGTCCCAACATGATATTATTTATTAGACTCATATCATTTATATTATATATAATTATATCAATTTATATTGTTTATGATAGATTTTCAGTGTGTTTTCTTGCCAGATTTGCTCAGGCAGGTGGAAAAAATAGACCAGACGCCGGAAGTCTTGCTGTTGAGTGCGAGCCTGCACTCTGTCTGAACAGCCCATTTGGTTATCATGGGCGCGGAACAGAAGTGGCACTTCCACTTCCTGTGTGTCTCTGGTCTTAGCCTCTCTAGTTAATGCAGTTCAGCTTCCTAGTTAAGCAGTGCAATGCAATGCATTTGAGCTTCAGGAATTTTTAAGGCATTTAATACTTGCGCATTTTCAGCAATGCCTTGCAATTATGTCTTCTTCTGTACACTTATTGGTGGACTTCTCCTTCTGCATACTTTCAGCTATAGAAGCCATTCAAATGTCAAAATGTTTAGCTCTTTAAGGGCATTTATGCTTGTATTTGAGCTTTAAGCATCATTTGGTAATCTAGGTCAGCTTCCAAATCTGCCAGTTTTGCATTTCAACTTCCAGGTATATCAGCTGTACAGTGTAATGCATTTAAACTTTTAGCCTTGTCTTAGAACACTGTGCAGTGCAATGCAATGCATTTGAGCTCCAAAATTTTTTAGGCATTTCATTTTAGACTTCTGAATTTTCAGCAGTGTTTTGCAAAATAATTTTTGTTTTGCAGGAATTGTAATTTCCCTTTCAAGGGAACTTCAACGCTGCATCAGCTGACGCTATGGGCAATGCCCTCAGCATGAATCTCTGTATCAACTTAGACCAATCTTGATTGGGTTTAACGTCAACACGTGACGCACGCCGGCGGAACCGGAGGTACAAAGGGAGCCGGCTTCACTGTTGTCTACAGTCTTCTGATCTTCAGCAAGCGCCCTGGGTCTCTGAGAAATGGCGGGTGTGAAGCGGTTTCGGCAGTTTGTGTTTCCCTGCCCACGCTATATTCCCGATGGTGACACACATGAGATGTGTGCGAGCTACTTGGGAAGAGAGCATGCGATAGCAGCCCTCGAGGGGGCTGGCTGTATGCATTGCGAGCAATTCCCGGTTAGGAAGCTCGGCTCTCGGCTTGCGCTTTTTGAGGAAGGCGGCCAGCTCTGGTAAGGGACCGGCGGCTGTGTAGGCATCCCGGCGCCTGCACTTCTGGGGCTCGCAGATGGACCTTGGGGACGAAGGTGAGACAGCTTCTGCTCTTTCTTTACCTTCATCCACGGGTTCTTTCTCCCACTTTCGGGATCCGGAAGCCCGCACTGAGTCTTCTGCTTCTTCCGCACTGGAACGGCAGCCCGCTCACCGAGACTCTGGTTCCGAGGAACTGGATGTGCTCGGAGCGGAGGGCAGTGACATGGATGGTTCATCAGCCCAGTCGCGCAGTATGAGGAGCTGCTGGAGGTGGTTTTTTGTTCTGTGGCTTGACTCAATATCGCCTGGCCAGCGGAAGAGCAGGACACTCGTCGCCGGAGCAAGCTCGACGAGCGTTTCCTTGTAGCCCCAACTCCACGCCTGCGTTGGGATTTACCATTCTTTGCGGAGTGAGGTGTTGAAGTCGTGGTCCAGGCAGTATTCTGCATGGCTTTCTAGCCTGACTGGTTGCCAGTGTGCTTCAATCAGCGGGCATAAGGAGAACGGTTATGGCATTATGCCAGGTATTGAGGAGAAGCTGGTGGCATATTTATTGCCGGAAGCCACGTCCTCCCTGAAAACCCTGACGTTGCCTACGAAGCCCTGCCACATTACCTTTGCAAGGCTGCAAGTAGGCAAGGCTTACATGGCAGCAGGTCAGGCCGGAGCATTTCTGCACACATTTGGCGGTCTTGCAGGATACCAGGTCGATCTGCTTGATGACCTCGACGATGGGGGGCCCCTCGCATCTGAGGATGTGAAGGAGCTTCGCCGTGCGACGGATTTGTCGCTCAGGGTTACGAAGGATACGGCCCGAGCTATCGGGCGGTCCATGGCCCTGCTGGTGGCGACAGAGCGCCACTTATGGCTGACTCTGTCTGACATTAAGGATAGGGATAAGACCTTCCTTATGGATGCTCTTATATGCTGGCTCAGAAAGCGAGTGTGGCTCAGTGTGGCCCTCCCCAGTCGAGAGGCTCGCTCCAGCCTGCTCGTAGGGGACCTGAAAGGGAGAGGACAGACCTGAGGGTTGTGCTTCTCGCCCAACAGGGTTCCAAAAAGAGGCCCTGACTCGAGCGTCGGGCCTCGGAGGTCTCCCCCCATCGGGGTCGAGCACATGGCTGCTTCCCCATCGAGCCCTCGGGAGCTCGGCCTCCTAACCCCGCCACCAGTGGCGCATCAGGGCATGGCGAGTTCCGTGCAACTGCTGCCTTTAAAACTACACGGCCGTGCAGCAGTCAGGCCAGAGTTGTATCCTCTACAGAGGCCTGTAGATTTTCATTTCTGGTTAAATCCCGCCACTTCAGCGCTTCAGAATACCGCAGCTCTAACATTGCAGGTTCAGGGAGCGGTCAGGCATGTATATGCCGTTCCTTGGGATGTTCGCACCACTGCAGCATTTTGGGTAACTTAGGCCGCTACTCCATGTCCCCTAGCCACGGGCCTCAAGAGGCTGGTCCCCCTGAGGGACTTTCTGCCCGCTTGGGAAGCATTACTCTGCGTGTCGCGCTGGGTTTTGCACACCGTCCGACAAAGTTATCACGCTTCAGTTACGGTCCTGACCCCAGGGATTCTGAGGGATCCTGGAAACAAGGGTCGACCAAGTACAAGCACAGGTGATGGAGCGAATAATTCATTCTCTCCTGTACAAAGGGGCCATAGAACAGATCCCCGACATGGAGATGCATACCGGGTTCTACAGCCGGTACTTTATAGTTCCGAAGACAGACGATGGTTTGTACCCCATTTTAGATCTTTGTCACCTGAACCAGTCTCTGAGGAGGCTTCGGTTCAGAATGTTGACGATCCCTATGATTGTGAGTCAAATTCAGTTCGAGGACTGGTTTCTCACGATCGATCTAAGGGACGCTTAATTCCATGTCTCTGTCATTTCGAGATGCCAAAAATTTCTGCGGCTCGCTTTCGGGGGCAAAGCTTACCAATATCGGGGGCTTCCCTTCGGCCTAGCACTCCTGACACCTTCACGAAGTGTATGGATTCCGACCTGGCTCCTCTCAGACTCCAGGGGGTCCACATCCTCAATTATTTGGACGACTGGTTGCTTTGATCCCAGTCTCGTCTCACCGCAGTACGGCATTGAGATGTTGTACTTGTGCTTGGGGTTGAGGCTCAACACGGGCAAGAGCACACTCACTCCAACACAAAGGATCACGTTCCTAAGGGTAGTGTGGGACTCAGTCGCGTTGTGGGCACAACTGTCTCCCGCATGCGTCAAGTAAATCCTGACCATGGTACTCAGGGTGCAGCTAGGCCGACATCTCACTGCACTTCAGTTTCAGAGACTGTTAGGCATCATGGCTGCAGCATCCACCGTGATTCCGCTTGGATTGCTGCACCTGCAGTGGTGGCTCAGGGACGCTGGATTTTCCATGACGGGCAATCCTTTTTGCCTGATCAAGGTTACACGCAGGTGCATGCGTGCCTTACACAGGTGGAGACAACGGATGTTCCTGACCCAGGGCTCAGTGCTGGGAATGGTGTATCACCGTCGCACACTCTCGACGGACGCCTCCAGCACAGGATGGGGTGTGGTCTTGGAAGGCCGCACAGCCCGAAGTCTATGGTTGACCCCGCATCTATTGCACATAAGGGCTGCAGGCGGCCAAACTTACTATTAGCAGGTGAATAGTTGAAGCATACACTTCTGTCGATAAGAGCCCACTCCACACGGAGAATGGCGTCCTCCATAGCTTGGTGGTCGGGAACTCCCCTCTCTGATATATGCGATGCTGCGGGATGGTCCTCACCTCACACCTTTGTGAGATTTTACAGCCTAGACCGCTTAAATAATCCGGGATCTGTGGCTCTCTTGCGGGCTTCACACTCTGACAGACATCCCTTCAGCATGGCGGAGTTGGTACTGTGTTCCCCAGTCGCTGCCATACTTCCGGCATGCCTGTGAGCGGCTTGCTTCAGACGACAACAGTGAAGCCGGCTCCCTTTGTACCTCCGGTTCTTTAGTACTTGTACTTTCTAGTTTTCCGACTACTCAAAGCGCCTTTACACTACATATCACATTCATCCAATTCACACACATACATACACAGATGGCAGGAGCTAACTGCCAATCAGTACAAAGTGAACTAATCATTCACACACACAAGGCACAGCTTCTGGACTAATTCAGTATCTTACTCAAGGATACTTCGACTTCATTCCTCGACCCTCACACCTCATCCTATTCTTAATCCCTCCAGGTGGACCCTCAATTCATTCCTCCTATGACATATTGGCTCTCCATCCATAATACCCAATAAACTATTCTAAATCTTCATTGGCATGGTCGTTGTTAGTGAATATATTATTCGTCTGCGCTGTCTTTGTTTGTTGCCCAGGGTCTTGAAATCCCCAAAACTTTCTACAATTTTCCTGCATCTAACAAAACGCACCAGGTTACGTATGTAACCATGGTTCCCTGATAGGAAACGAGACGCTGCGTCAGCTAACGCTATGGAGAACGCCTTCAGCGCGACTGCCTCTGAATCTCTGTATCAACTTAGACCAATCTTGATTGGGTTTAATGTCAACACGTGACGCACGCCCTTTCAAGGGAACTTAAACGCTGCGTCTCCCAAAGATTGGACCGAGACGCCGTTTGAAGCCAATGCAAGAGCTCAGTTGAACACAAACTCTGGATTTCTATTGGACCAAATGCCCAACGGTGCACATGAAATCTTGGCGCACAACTGTGACGACATCACGTCTATAAAGCTTACCGCCACACATTGCTCGGCATCTCAAAAGGATGTCTTCTCCACTGTGACCATAAACACTCAACTCATTGGACGTGCAACAGACTGTTTGACCCGGCCACATCAGAATCTGAGCCTGAGAGAAACTCCACCACATAACCATCAAAACGGACTGACGAATTAAATCGCTATCACGAGCGTGTGTCTGGGCAGAGATAGATTTTATAACTGTAATTGGAATTGTGCTTTGCTTGTTTTGGAGAGTAACAGACTGCCATGTTCTAATAGCTGTGTGTTGTTCTTTGTGTTTAGCACAGCGTTGGGCCGTTTGTGTGTTAGCTTTAACCACTGTACAAGCCAATAACTGTGCTTTATCAGACCAATGTCCAGTAACATGGCTGATGAATGAAGTTGGCTGTCGGGTTACTATGTGATAAAGAGACAGCTGTTGTGCTTTACCATGTCATTTGAGATAGGGTGGCCATTTCCATAACACCAAAAAGGAGGACACTTTCTGGCATTTAGTGAGGCAAGAATAATTGCATAGGACTCTGGTGTACTCGCAAGTACATTGAACTCAGTGAGTTCACAGTGATTCTGAAATAGCCTACTCTATTCATTGCAAGACAATTTGATGTAGTGTAACAGAAGAGGCAATAAAGTGTTCACAGTATTTGTATTTATTCAAGACATTGTGATGTCTGTTTCAAAGAAGTCTTGCAAAGTGCACAGTGCCTGAAAACAACATTTCTGGACTTCTGGAAATAAATAAAATAATCTGGCAATCCATGAAAAGCTCTACTGCTTTCTGCTATAAATTCGTGCTCTTTTGTCCATTCCGGAATAAACGAGGACTGATGTTTCGGCATGCTAACGTGATGATATGACATAGCCTGTAGCCAGCGCGTGGAGGCTTGTTTAATTTTTAACCAATGATATTTCAGATATTTATTTGACATGTCTTTCAGTCATTTGTTTGACCGGAGATCTTACGGCATTAATCGCTATGCTGCTGCGTCCCAATAGAGACTCTAGAGCAGGTATTTTTAGGCCGATTCAGCGTGACTCCAAAAAGGAGGACAAATTAGTCACGACGTGCTGACGTAAGTGTTTTGCCTTTCCGGTTACAGGTGTTTGTTTGTTACTGGTAGCGTGTAGTTTGCTGCTCTAGCTCAACACAGCTAATTTGTTCGACTCTTCATTACATTAACTAACTATCTGCTATAACGTTACATTTGAACGTTTATTAGTTTTGCCTAAGCATTTACAGCACTTCAGTGTTGCTAGCTACCAGTCTCTACCTTAGCAGCTAGCAATGGCTTCTCTCCCTCTCTCTCCCTCTTCCTCTCCCGCTCTCTCTTGCTCGGTGTGTCAAATGTTTAGCTATTCCTCTGCCTCCTTTACTGATAATGGTACATGTAATAAATGTTGTTTATTTGTAGCGTTGGAGGCAAGGCTTAGTGATTTGTAAACGCGGTTCCGCACCATGGGAGCTCAGTCGGTAGTTGCTAGCCAAGCCCCAGTAGCCGGTGCGGATGAAGCGGCTTGCTTCAGTCGATCAGAAGGCTGACGACAACAGTGAAGCCGGCTCCCCTTATACTTCCGGTTTCCCCGGCGTACGTCATGTGTTGACGTTAAACCCAATCAAGATTGGTCTAAGTTGATACAGAGATTCAGAGGCAGTCACACTGAAGGCGTTCCCCATAGCGTCAGCTGACACAGCGTCTCGTTCCCTATCAGGGAACCATGGTTACATATGTAACCTGGTACGTTTTTTTGGGTAGTTCTTCCTTAATCGAATCGAGGGTCTAAGGACAGAGGGTGTCGTATGTTACAGATTGTGAAGCCCTTTGAGGCAAATGTGATTTGTGATATTGGGCTATATAAATAAAATTTAATTGAATTAGTGTTCCGCTTGTGGCTGCGCCGGACGCCAGACAGGGGCCTTAAAATCCGAACTGTCCGGTCAAAATCTGGACGTATGGCCACCCTAATTTGAGATTTCTTGTACCATACTCTGTGTGCTTTCCTTTCTCTTTCCACTGACTCACACACATTTGCACAAACATACACATCTCAAAAGACTCACGTAGCGTTGGAGCATAGCTTGCTAAGCTGCCCACTATCTTGAGGACGATTACAACTTGTTCTCCCTTTCAGCTCTCTCCCTTTGTTTGAGTTTTGTGGGTCTGCCCGCCATTTTGGCTCTGTGCATGACAAAGACCCACGTGGTCACATCCGCCATCTTCCTCGCATCCCCCTTTCTATTGCCCTCCCCACACACAAACACATACACATCTCTTATACGCTTGCTGATTGTTGTATGGTTATTGTGCTAGTTGTACCTAGACGGTCGGTAATGATTGCTGACTGAAATTATTGATCGTGAATCAGTGGTATGATTAAAAAAACACTATTGTATCTTTTAAAGAGCAGTTGCCTGTGGTTGTTGTGTGTACGTGTTGTGATAACAGTTTGTTGCGAGGGTCATTTCTTGGATCTCACCCTTCACTGTCCCTTATTAATGTATGATACTACATTAAATATCAGAATTTTTAAGTGGGCAGCCACCTTCCATGTTAATAATCTTGGAAATATTAATACTTTTATTTATATTCATTAATATCTTTGATATTTTTGCTAATAACCAAACCTGTCCTACCTGAATCCCAACACATGTTTACCATAATTGTTTGGCATGTTAGCATGCTAACATTTTCTAATTAGCATTAAACAGTGCAGCTGAGACTGATAGTTTTGCAGGTATTTGGTCTTAAACCAAACTTAAATTTTGACCTCATGATGGTGCTAATTGTTTCCAATTTATCTGGAGAGATATTTCACTGGATAAATTAAAAGGTTGACTTGCTGATGATGCCAGATAAAAACTCAAGGGATCACCAAAGTCATTGTGAATCATCCTTTGAAGACCATTAATGTCTGTAAAAAATGTCATGGTAATCCATGCAATATTTGCCAAAATATTCCAGTCTGGAACAACTGACATTGCCATACATAAAACCATGCGTGGCAAAAAACGTGGAAAAAAATGACAGGATCCAGTCCCATCAAAGCTACTTTCACACTGCAGCTGAAATGCTGGTGCAGTGCAGTGCAATGTGTTAAAGAGTGTTGACATTTATTTTTTCTAAACAACCCATGTCCAATGTCAGCTTTTAACAGATCTTGTTAAAGATAATTTTCCAGATGACTTCATCAGCCTTCTACTTTTAATGGAAAGGTGGTATTTTCTTAAATACAAAAACAATTACTGTACTTGCTCTCTCTCTCTACTGGCTGCTTAAGCCACTTTCCTATTTATTTTATAAGGGAAGGCAGTTGTCCTAAACATCTTATTGTATCAAATGACTGAAATTAGTCAAATTCAGCTAAAATATAAATTTTTTCGTGACCAGGCCTAAGTCGAATGCCAGAGAGCAGTCCACTAACCTTGATGCTGTGGAGGGAGGACTGTGGTGGGTAGACGATGAAGTGGCGCAGAGTGAAGCCAAATCCCTGTGAGTTCTTCTGCAGGAAAATGGTCCGTGGGCCCTTCCACAACATGCCCTCCACCTCACCTGATGACAGCGGCCGCCGTCTGTTCTCATTGGACGACACCATGCCATCTCTCCACCCTTTAGCCTATTGAGAAGAGAAAAGATGGATATTTAGATCAATAACGCTTATCTTTTTTTACTTCACCATGTGAGTCTTACAAGTAAATTGTAAGTATCCTTTTCAGGGGTCTCCGTTCAACTTGGGTGTGTGACTGTGTATTTATCTATAGAACCATGACAACAGCTGCACATGTAAATGCGGAGGCAAATAGCTCCCTAAAACTTCGCTACATTTTTGTTTTAATTTGTTATTTCCTCACCCTAATTACTGAAACACGTATTACTTATGACAGTAATAAACTCATCAGCACCGGAAAAGGAAGTGCAGGGATTGGATTAACTGCAGTGGATCTTGAGACGATCACTGCTCCCATCCTGACAACCAGCACAGCCAGGCCAAACGTCACCAAAGTGGTGTGCCCGAAAAAGGAAGAGAGGTAAGAGAGGCGGCATAAGATATAAGCTAACCCAGGTCGAACCTAAAGCTATTCCACTACCCAGTCTACTCCTGGCTAATGTCCTGGTTGCATGAAGAATCAGACTAACTCAACAACGGGGAAACAGTGACAGCTGTGCCCTCATCTTGTCTTCATTCCGCTGCTGGCTGTCGAGGTGGTGTCCAGCAAATGACGTGAGCGCTGTTTTGCGGACTTTCACACTTTGGATGGAAGAGCTCTCATTTCTGGAAATCTGTCTGAGTTTATTAGTAGACCTATACCATAACAAACCAGAGTTGAGACCAGGAGCCTAAAGCTGTACTAGTAAGCCATCTAATATCAGATTTTCTTATTGACTTATTTTGTCTCACTGAAACCTGGCTGGGTCATGAAGAATATGTTAACCTTAAATGAATCCACTCCCCCCAGTCAAATTAATGCTCACATTCCTCGAGGCACCGGCCGAGGATGTGGAGTTGCAGCCATTTTCGACTCAAGACTATTAATAAACCCTAGACCTAAACTAAATTATAACTCATTCGAAAGCCTTGTTCTTAGTCTTTCACACCCAACCTGGATAACAGTACAGCCAATTATATTTGTTATAGTGTCCCGCACTCCTGGTCCTTATTCTGAATGTTTATCTGAATTGTCAGAGTTTTTATCAAGTTTAGTCCTTAAAACAGAAGATTTAAATGTAACTTTTGTCTGTGATTTTAATATTCATGTGGATGTTGATAATGATAACCTTAGTACTGCGTTTATTTCATTACTAGATCAAATTGGCTTCTGTCAGAGTGTACATAAACCCACTCACTGTTTTGGCCACACCCTCGACCTTGTTCTGGTATATGGCGGCTGTGGCTTGGTGGCAGAACGGTAGCCTGCCAATCGGAAGGTTAGCGGTTCGATCCCCCAGCCATGCGTCGAAGCATCCTTGAGCAAGATACTGAACCCCAAAATGCTCCCGAAGCTGCGCCTTCGGTTTGTGAATGTTCTCATATGTAAGTCGCTTTGGATAAAAGTGTCTGCTAAATGTAAATTGAACGTTTCATTTTCCACAGAATCCTTCTTTATCAAACCATTATTTAATAACTCAATGTTTATTTTCAGCACTGTAGCAAGGCTGACAGAGATTCACAGCTCTTTTGAACCATGTATTCCTACAGCCCTCATTAATTACTAGTGTATGAGCTTCTTTAATGATAGAATTTTATATACTGCTTTTGTCCTATCAACCTTCTTCAACTAACCTCAAGGATTTCTTCTTCTAAGCCATCAACCTGTCTCCTAAATAAGCTGCTAAAAGAAGTGTTACCCTTAGTTACCACTTCTTTACTAGATATGATCCATCTGTCTTTATTAACAGGGTATGTATCATAGTCTTTTAAAATAGCTGTAATTAAACCTCTTCTTAAAAAGCCCACTCTTGATCCAGGGGTTTTAGCCTATAGACCTATATCTAACCTTCCTTTTCTCTCTAAGATCCTTGAGAAAACAGTTGCCAATCAGTTGTTCAGTTCTATACAAAAATAATTTTTTGGAGGATTTTCAGACAGAATGTAGATTGCATCATAGCACAGAGACAGCACTGGTGAAAATTACAAATTTAATTGCATCAGACAATGGACTTGTGTATGTACTTGACATGTTAGATCTTAGTGCTGCATTCGACACCATTGACCATCACGACTGATTTAAAGAGACTGGAACATTTAATTGGCATTAAAGGAACTGCGCTCCCTCCTATCTATGAATCTCAGTTTGTACATCTTAACGATGAATCCTCCGTGCACGCCAAAGTTAGTCTTCTTTTAGGCAATATTATTAGGAAACACTCCATAAACCTTAATTGTTATGCAGATGATGCCTAATTATATCTATTGGTAAAATCAGATTAAACTTATCAGTTAGCTAAACGTCAAGCATGCCTTAAGGATATAAGAAATGTTATGATGTGCAGGTCTGACAAAACGGAAGCTATGGTACCTGGCCCCAGACACCTTGAGATGTTATCTAAAGCTATACTTACTCTAGATGGCATTTCTCTGGCCTCCAGCACCACCGTAAGGAACCTCGGAGTTATCAGGATTTATCCTTTAACTCCCACATGAAAACAAACTTCAAGGACTACCTTTTTTACCTAAGTAACATTGCAAATATCACACAAATCCTGTCTCAAAATGATGCAGAAAACCTAGTCCATACGTTTGTTACCTCTAGGCTGGATTATTGCAATTCCATATTATCAGGCTGACTGAATAGGTCCCTTAAGACTCTCCAGTTGATCCAGAATGCTGCAGCACGTGTACTGACAAGAACTACGAAAAGAGATTATATTTCTCCAATATTAGCTTCTATGCACTGGCTCCCTGTAAAATCCAGAATAAAATTTAAAATGCTTCTCCTCACCTACAAACCACCATTGTCAGGCCATGGTCAGGCACCATTGTATCTTAAAGAGCTCATGGTACCTTATTACCCGACTAGAACACTATGTTCTCAGAATGCAGGGTTACTATCAAGCTATCAAGCTCCTCTCCTGTGGAATCAGATCCCAGTTTGGGTTCAGGAGGCAGTCACAATCTCCACATTTAAGAGTAGGCTTCAGACTTTCCCCCTTGACAAAGTTTATAGTTAGTTCAGGACTCCCCTGAGCCAGCCGAGTCCTGAACTATTTCTTAGTCATGCTGCTATAGCCCTAGACTGCTGGGAGACTTCCCATGATACACTGAGCTTGTCTTCTCCTCTCACTCTCCATCTGTATGCATTCTTATCCCATTAATGAATTCTACTAACTCGACTTCTTCTCACTCTCTTAGTTTTGTGTCTCTGTCCTCTCTCTTTCTGTCGCTTTCAGTAGGTATTTCTGTCTCCAAAGCTGTGGAGTTTGGATCTATGATTGTGGGACACCAGCTGGAACAGTGCTGCTGTCTCTATCGTGGAGAGAAGGTTGTGTGGCTCAGATCCTACTTAGTGGGCATCACTTAAACTGCTCAATTGTTCATCTGGATCCATCCTCTTCATTAATGCATTATAATCTACATTTTGTCATCATAATTGTATGTAGGCTACAATGACTTTCTGTTATGAATCTATTCTGTACACATGACATCTATTGCATGTCTGTCCATCCTGGGATAGGGATCCCTCCTCTGCTGCTCTTCCTGATGTTTCTTCCAATTTATTCCCTTTTTAAAGTTTTTTTGGGGGGGTAGTTTTTCCTTATTCGAATCGAGGGTTTAAGGACAAAGGGTGTCGCATGCTGTACAGATTGTAAAGCCATTGGAGACAGTTTGTAATTTGTGAAATAGGACTATATAAATACAATTGAATTGAAATGCAGTACTGGGCCCAGTGCTCTATGGGATATAAAGGCTCAGCTTCTAGTATGGCTCTCTCCCATGTCCGCACCTGCACCCATTGCTTTGCTTACCGTTTAGTTTTAATTTAACTCCACAACACCTTATCCTACACTGATCCAGTCACATCCACACACATCCATATGAACACTACTGATTTCTGACTAACACACCTCGTATCCAAAATTACAGTTGAGTTTATTTTCTTTACTACAATAAGTAACTTGTATTTATTGGCATTTTGTGTTATTTCCCTTTTTTGTCATGGCCTATGGGCTGGGTTATGGTAGACACTTGAGGAAAGTTACAACACCTAGGGCAATGTGATGTGTACTCCACATTAAAGGGGTTGAAGGTCAATTATGACACTAGGTTATTATCCATATGGTCTATCATTATAATTACTGTTAAACATCTTTTCATTTATTTCAAGCTTACTTAAGTCATATAAAACAACTTTTCAATTTGTAACCTTTCATATTAATGTTTTTATGAATGTAAGATATCATTTTTATTTGTTAAACTGTTGCTTTTGTAGTGGTATTTTATTGTTATATAAAATTGATCAGATTATACTTTTGAAAATAGTGGTGATCTAAATTTACAACAAATATAGTTAATATTTATAAATGAAAATATGAAGATGGTATTTATGGTATTTAACATTTTGCATAGATCTTAGTACAAAGTAAAAATAAAGAAAAGATAATGTTACAGTATGTGTTGGTTCTTGTTAGACATTTCTTCAAGAGAAATGTGGAACATTCACTGAGAAAACTATACTCTGTACTCATTTTCGATCTCTTAGAATGTCTTGTGGGTATTGCACAGGTATTGTGAGGCCAATACTGTATCGTGAGGCAAAAATAAAAACATGGCTTATGATCACACCTATTTGACACAGGTCTATTCTATCAAAAGTAAACATATTTATTAAAATAAAATCAACATACTGGGCCTGTGCAAGGGGTAACAGCTATGCCCATAAAGCTACAGAGTCCATGGGGTGGTAGGGGGGAAAAGGGGATAAATTGTAGGAGTAAGGAAGAGCAGTGTTATATCTACAGATGTTATTTTTTAACAACCATAATAAACTTAAAAAATAAACTCACCATTAGCCATGACGGTCAGGGCTATGTTTAGATGTGAGAAAATGGGTCCTAAAGGCCAAATAAAAAGCAGCGACAATGCCAACTGTGTGCAGTACTGTACTTCAAATCATATAATTCCCTATAGGTATCAAATGAATTCCATCTTTCAAAAATAGCCCCGGACTATCATGTCTAATGTGAAGGTGCTCAATCAACACCATCTAAGCGTTGACCACTTGACCATGTGTACACAAACATTTCTAGCAGCTACAAAGCCCTCCCTTACCCCCATTTTGGTTAGTCATATCATATTTCCCTGCTTCTCCTGCCTACTTACACCCAGGTGATAGAAAAAGGCTCAAACCATCAGTAAAAACAGTTAAAGTGTGGACAAAGGAAGCTACAGCAGCTCTACAGGACTGTCTTGAGTGAACAGACTGGCTAATTTTCAGAGATTCCGCCGCCTAGGAGAACCACATCAACCTTGAGAAATATACATCAGTGACATCATACATCAGCAAATATGTTGATTATGTGGTGATCACAAAGACAATTAAATTATTCCTCAACCAGAAACCCTGGATGAATGGAGATGTTAGAGCTCTACTCAGAGCCAAAAAAGTCACTTTCTGGGTCAGGAGTCAAGGAAAGATACAACACCGCCAGTGCAAGACTGAAAGCTGGCATCAAGAAGGCAAAGCTTAGACATCAGAGAGACTGGAGAGAGTCTTTAACATCAACAACACCAAAGATATGTGGCAGGTGTTTAGAAACATCACGGCTTACAAAAGCAGAAGTGTCCCTATCATGTGGGAGGTCACCATACCAGATGAACTAAAGACATTTTATCTCTATCATTATAATTGCTCGTTTTGATCTCCCCAACAAAGAGTCAGCTGTAAAATCTACTCCGCCTCTAGAAGACTATCAGAAGAATGTGAGAAGAGTCATGCTTTACAGTGAATATGAGTAAAGCTGCTTGGCTTGAGCAAATTAGCCAGTTGATGCTGTTACTGATTTTTTTAACAGATCCCTATCACAGGAGATTGTTCCCACCTGCTTCAAGACAGCCACCATCGTCCCTGTACCTAAAAAGTCTGCAGTGTGTAGTCTAAATGACTTCAGCCCTGTGGCTCTCACCCTGATTTTGATGAATTGCTTTGAGAAACTGGTTCTACAGCATATAAAGAACAACATATCAGCCAGCATGGCCCCTCACCAGTTTGCTTTCAGAACCAACAGATCCAGAGGATGCTGTCTCCACTGTCTTCCACTCAGTCTTCACACACTTTGAGAATAAGAGAACCTATGATTGCAGCCCCCGACATGGAGATAATTCTGGTGTGTAGTTTGCAGATGACACCACCATCATCGGGAAGATTACAAACAATGATGAGACTTCATATCGGGAGGAAATCAACAATCTTGCAGAGTGGTGCACAGACAACATCCTATTGCTCAATGTCAACCAAGTTTTTAGGAAAAACCTACCGAGCATCAGTGATAATGGGGAGGTGAGGTGCCTACGCAGAGCCTAAAGGATACTACAGGACAGTATCCACCCAAGCCACACCCTGTTCACACTGCTGCTGTCTGTAGGTGAGTAACTGTCTGAATTTGTTGTAACTTTAAAAAGATTTATTTAAAAATAAAAGAAAGAGAAATAGAAGTATCTGCCGCTGTCATACCACCAGACTATAGAGCAGCACTCAGCACTCTACCATATGAAATAGTTTTCATTTCTCTGACTTATTATCTATTCACTGATCCTACTGTATATAATGTATTTTGAGTGGCATAAAGGAAACTACAAAATTAACTCTCGTTATTAAATCCTGTGTTGTAATATTATCACTAAATCTATTTTGTATCTTGTATAGTTGAATACAAAAGGGAAGTTTGAGTGGGTGGATGTTGGTGTTTGTGGTCCATTCACTGAAGATTCTGGCCATATCCGATCAAGGCAGGATTCCACTAATGCCAAGATTTTATCAGAGATTTCCTCTCTAATCAGGAAGCTCTATTTCACAAACAATCTCACCTATAATCACATTTATTACCTCCAGCCAACAATGGCAGAGTTAAAACTCTAGATGTAAATAACAGTCATGGAACAACAGAAAATTATTAGGGCTCATAAACACTGATGTGTAAAATCACATGAACAATAGACAGAGTGTGACTGAACAGATCCACTGATATTTCTATAGGCTACAGGAGGTGAGAATTAAGCCAATTATTCAGATACATATACAAAGTGGATTCTCCAACATTAAGCACAATCCAGTTGCTAATCAACATGATGTTTAACCATGATAAGGGGATATACTATAGCTCAAGCATGCTTGGAAACTATGATCATTCATTTGGGGTGATAAAAAAAAAAAGATTTGTTAAAGTCAATAATACTAAAATCTTCAACACAAGGAAAAGGATGGGGTCATCTGATGTACAAACTACTGATGGTGCATGAATGAAACATATGGGGCCATTACTGTAGCAGAACTATTTACAAATGTGAGTGGAGAATTGTGTAAGTGAATATAAATCTATCTCAGAGGCTGTGTTCGGTCCCAGTCCAGCCATGTTGGAGATTGCTGAGCCTGGTTCTGTTGCCTGCTTGCCCAGCTCCGGTTCTGGTGCAGCTCCTCGCCAGCATTCATCCATGCCAGCTTATGGTTTATAGTTAGGGCAGTGACAGGAAAAGCCATGCTTCTGAATAACCGAGCCAAGGGATGTCATGTAGATGGAGAAGAGTAGTGGACCAAGCACCGAAACCTGAGGCACCCCTGTATTGAGATGTTGGGACTCAGAGACCTCGTCTCTCCAGGATACTCTGAACGACCTGCCCGAGAGGTACGATTTGAACCATTGCAACGCGATTCCAGAGACACCCATAGCACTGAGAGAGGACAGGAGGATATGGTGATTAACTGTGTCAAAGGCTGCAGTCAGATCCAGTAAGATAAGTATGGATGACTTGGATGTCGCATTTGCCAGTCTCAGGGCTTCGACAATTGAGAGCAGCGCGGTCTCCGTGGAATGGCCGCTCTTGAAACCAGACTGGTTGCGGTCCAGGAGATTGTTCTGTGTGAGAAAGGAGGAGAGCTGGTTGAACACAACTCGCTGCAGAGCTTTGGCAATGAAGGGAAGGAGGGAAACCGGTCTGTAGCTTTCTAATAGTGTCGGATTGATAGTGGCTTTCTTCAGTAGCGGTGTGATGCGGACTTCTTTAAAGCTGTGGGGAATGACCCAGTGGTGAGATGATGATGTGGGTCAGAGCAGGAACAACAGACAGCAATGGCCTGAAGGAGATGGGTGGGGATGGGATCCAGCGGGCAGGTGGAAGGGTGCTTGGAATGAATGACCTTGGAAACGTCAGCTTCAGATAGACGAGAGAAAGAGTGGAGCAGATACATATCTGGGATGCGTGCAAGGTCGACAGGTGGCGGCGCAGAGATTTGACTGCTAATGGCGGATGTTTTCTTGAAAAAGAGACACAAAATCATCAGCTGTTAAATCCGATGAAGGTGGGGGAGCAGGCGGAGAAAGGAGAGCAGAGAAGGTTTTAAAGATAGTGCGCGAGTCAGGTGAGTTGTTGATCTTAGAGCAGTAGTAGTCCGTTTTTGTAGAGGTGACATCAGCTGAGAAATTAGAGAGGAGAGACTGGTAGAGGCAGAGGTCAGTGGGATCTTTTGATTCACACCATTTTCTCTCAGCTGACCGGAGGCTGGCACGATGCTCGTGTAGAACATCAGATAACCAGGGGGCAGACGAGGATGTATGGGCTGGTCTAGATGTGAGAGGGCAGAAGTTGTCCAAGCAGGGATATGAGTGTGGAACACAGAGTGTCAGTGGCGCTGTCGGTGTTCAAGAGAGAGAGCGCTGAGGAGACAGCAGAGGAAAAGTGCGAGGGAGCCAGTGTACGCAGGTTGCGTCGGAAAGTGACCAGCGGTAGAAGACTTGCAGCGTGTGGAGGAGTTAGTTCGAGGTCGAGAGTGATGAAGAAATGATCTGACGTGTGCAGCGGGGTGACCTGAGCATGACGAGTGGAGCAGTATCCTATCACTATCCCATTGACTTTGGGCCTTAGGTGGGGTACACCCTGGACAGTGGCCAACTTGTTGCAGGGCTGTGGGTGATAGTAACAGCATGAAACTCTCTGCATTTGCTTATCCAAGTCAAGATTTCAAACACTGAAATTCAACCTTTCTAAGTTTTTTTTTTCAGTTTAAAGATATGATATGATATTCATCACATACGAAAACAACAGGAAGTCTGTTTCTTGAGATAAGAAGTGATAGCCGAGCCCTTAAGAGGCTTGATTGGGGAAACATTCGCCTCTAAGAATAGAAAAGGAGAGCAGGCAAGAGACACACAATTTCTAGAGGGAAGCCAATCAGTTTAGATAATGTTTTTCCATTATGGTCAAACAAGTAACAATTATTTATATTAATTCTTTTCAAATCACTGACAAGCATTGTTAGTTTGTGGTGTTTGTGCTTGCTTTCAAAACAGACCATGCCTCAATATCAGTGAGTGTACAGAATCTGTTGGTTGATTTGTAGCTGATCATACACCAACATAATGTGCTAAAATAATTAAATCATCTAATCTAAAATATTTTGAAGGTTTACCCTTCAGACTGACTTTTTCAAGGACCCACTCTTATAGCATTACATAACATATATTATGCTCACCATCAGGCCTCACAAACAATGAAAAAAACTCAGGATTCCTGCACACTGACATATCTGTGTGTGTGGCTGTAGGTATTTTAGAGAGTTGTGTTGTGCAAAGCCCCAGAGTATAAAGTCATCATATCTCTGCAAGTGTGCGAGATAGCTGGGTACATTGTTGTGTTTGATTCCTCATCATCCGACATCTTTGCAGGTGGCATTTCACACAAGTGAATGTAAACATAGAGGTGAGATGCTCTACATGCTTATCTCTTTCCCCATCTCTCTCACTCATTCACACTTCCTCGCCCACCCACTCAGTGTGAAATGCCAACATGCCAGAGTGACAGAGATTCCAAAAATGTTTGCACACTACCAGAAAAACAAAAGGGTGCTGGAGGCAAAGAAACAGCAATGAAAAAAGACCACTTATCTCCTTTGACATGAAATACATTTTACATTTAGTCATTTTTCACAGACGCATTTATCCAAAGCGACTTACATATGAGAACATTCACAAACCGAAGGCGCAGCTTCGGGAGCATTTTGGGGTTCAGTATCTTGCTCAAGGTACTTTAACGCATGGCTGGGGGATCTTTCGACTTTTCGATTGGCAGGCCACCACTCAGCCACCAAGCCACAGCCGCCCCACAACAGCTTTAAAAACTGTTGTAAGAAATGTAAACATTTAAGTCAAAATCTATTTTTAGGTTTTAAACACCCCTGTAGAACTTCAAAGTGGCTGTAAAAAGTTTGTAGTTTCCTTTTTCATGGAAAACTGGAGCCTGAGGTTAGCTTGAATTCATATCAGTTACAGTGGATTCCGATTAGGGGGATATTTGTTATTGTGGAATCATGTATTATGACTATATGATCATATTTTGTCATCATTTTACAAAGCTCTGTTGCCCAAATTAATTATTTCAACTAAATTATAGTTAAAACGAAAACTATTGAAGTTCTTGTTTTACATGTGTGAATAACATTGTCTGATGTAATGGATAAGAGTAGGATATATTTAATTGCATTGAAAATCTATTTATTTACTCAATATGTGATTTTTCATACATTTGCAATATTGCGAGAAAAAATCATATTGTATAATAGCTAATAGTGGGAATGTACTGTTTCTAAAAATGTTATTTCTATTGGTTATTTCTTCATGCTTATTCCACTTTTTTTTTGGTACGTTTTATGCATTGCATCTCCACCTGCATACATTCAAGTACAGAAATAATTCAACAATCAAAATGCTCAGCTCTTTGAGGACATGTGTGCTTGTATTTTTTCTTTTTTTCTACTTTTTAAAATATTAAGCTTTTTTAACAAATGTTTAAATTTTAATCTTCTTCAAACTTACTCATATTTTGAAATGTAACTATTTCTGCTTACTTTTAGCTACATACACCATTTAAACTTTAAAGTGGTCACAAGACTTTCAACTTTTAAACTTGTATTCAGTTGTTGAATATCTTTTACAGTTTTTAAATCATCACAGTTTAAGTTTTATGCTATTTTTCAGTCTTTTTCTTAGTTAAATAATGGGTGTGTATTGCGTGAGCCAAAGTGGATGACATCATCGCTAAAAATTTTCTTTATCAGACTTCCAAATGTCAGGAGTGACAAGCAACTCCTCCATTTGCAGCCATTATAAATCTGCTTCAAAATTTCTGGATGAAACTAATAAGTACCTTTTTTTTAAAAATTGCTGTAACGCTCACATTTTCTAACTTTAGCAACACAAATTACATATCTTGAGTCTTGTTTGACATAGTTAGGCTACATACCATGGATGTATAAAGAGAACATACATATAGGTTTCATTTTAGTTTGTTCATAATATTTCGATATTAGTTTAACAAGCACGCTGTAGTTGTAACAACAACAGCAGACAAAGCAGGTTGAGATATATCGTTTGGTTCACTGCACCACGGCCTCTCTGCTCTGCTGTCTGTCACAGAGTAGAGGACAGAGAGAAGCTACTTCGTCGCCTTCCTCGTCCATCTCCTCTTCACCGTAACTTGGGCTAAAATTTTTAATACTTTTATTTGCACACATGCTTCTAAATAGATGTTATGATTCGCACAGATCTATTTTTAGTTTCAAATGTGAAACGCTAGCACTGTCGAGCCCTGAATCCAGACCTTCCTCTCTCCACAGATTTTATACAAAAACAACATAGCATGCCATTAAAGGTCCAGTATGCAAGATTTAGTGGCATCTTGTGTCGAAATTGCAGTTTGCAACTATTTGAATCCCGCTTGGATTATCCTCCCCTTCCAAGCGTGTAGGAGAAACTACACTGGCTGCAGGGATGGACTTGGACAAAAAATCGGCCCTGGCATTTTGGCCCAGACCGGCCCACCACCACATAATATCACAAAGTGATGTTTCAATCTGAAAAGTCAGCTTTTCAAAAACCAACATGGCTCAGTTCAAAATTTAGTTTGTCCTTGAGCTTAAAAATTTGCGGTCAATCCATAAAAGCACGTCGGCCCACCGGAAAAGTGCCAGATGGCCAGTCCACATGTGATTGGCTGTGAAACTTGCGAAAACTGTGAAAGCCCCTACCTAGAGACATTCAGTAGAAACATGGCGGTGTAACAAGGTAACCTCCATGGAAGGACCTGTCTCTTAGACCCAATTCCAACTAGGCTGCTTAAAGATGTTCTACCATTAGTTAGTTCATCTTTTGTAGATATGATCAATTTGTCTTTACTGACAGGTTATGTACCACAGTCTTTTAAAGTAGCTGTTATTAAACCTCTCCTTAAAAAGCCCACACTGGATCCAGGGGTTTTAGCCAACTATAGACCTATATCTAACCTTCCCTTTATCTCTAAGATCCTTGAAAAAACTGTTGCTAATCAGTTATGTGACTTTCTAAATAACAATAGTATATTTGAGGATTTCCAGTCAGGTTTCAGAGTGCATCATAGCACAGAAACAGCACTGGTGAAAATTACAAATGACCTCTTAATTGCATCAGACAATGGACTTGTCTCTGTACTTGTCTTGCTAGATCTTAGTGCTGCATTCGATACCATTGACCATCAAATTCTATTACAGAGACTGGAACATTTAATTGGAATTAAAGCAACCGCGTTAAGCTGGTTTAAATCCTATCTATCAGACCGATCTCAGTTTGTTTATGTTAACGATGACTCATCGAAGCACACCAAAGTTAGTCACGGAGTTCCGCAAGGTTCTGTGCTTGGACCACTTCTATTTACTTTATATATGCTTCCTTTGGGCAATATTATTAGAAAGCACTCCATAAAGTTTCATTGTTACGCAGATGATACCCAGTTATATTTATCGATTAAGCCGGATGAAACTGATCAGTTAGTTAACCTTCAATCATGCCTTAAGGACATAAAAACCTGGATGACCAGAAATTTTCTGATGCTAAACTCGGACAAAACTGAAGTTATTGTACTTGGCCCCGAACGCCTCCGAGACTCGCTGTCGGCAGACCTAATTGCTCTAGAGGGCATTGCCCTGGCCTCCAGCACCTCTGTGAGGAACCTAGGAGTTATCTTTGATCAGGATCTATCCTTCGACTCCCACATGAAGCAAACCTCACGGACAGCCTTTTTTCACCTACGTAACATTGCCAAAATCAGGCACTTCCTGTCTCGAAGTGATGCAGAAAAATTAATCCATGCATTTGTTACTTCAAGGCTGGATTACTGCAATTCCATATTATCAGGCAGCCCGAAAAAGTCACTTAAAATTCTCCAGTTGATTCAGAACGCTGCAGCACGTGTACTGACAGGAACTAGGAAAAGAGATCATATTACTCCAATACTATCTTCTCTGCACTGGCTCCCTGTGAAATCCAGAATAGAATTTAAAATCCTTCTCCTCACCTATAAAGCTCTTAATGGTCAGGCACCGTCGTATCTTACAGAGCTCATAGTACCTTATCACCCCACTAGAACACTGCGCTCTCAGAATGCAGGGTTTCTTGTGGTTCCTAGAGTCTCCAAAAGTAGAATGGGAGCCAGAGCCTTTAGCTATCAAGCTCCTCTCCTGTGGAATCAGATCCCAGTTCGGGTTCGGGAGGCAGACACCATCTCCACATTTAAGAGTAGGCTAAAGACTTTTCTCTTTGATAAAGCTTATAGTTAGGGCTGGCTCAGGAGAGTCCTGAACCATCCCTTAGTTATGCTGCTATAGGCCTAGACTGTCGGGGGACTTCCCATGATGCACCTCTCTCTCTTCACCTCTGTCCTCCTCTCCATCCGTATGCATTCGCATCCCATAAATGCATGTCACTAACTTGACTTCTTCCCTCTCCCGGAGTTTTGTGCTTTGTCGTCCGTCTATTCTTTCTTAGTGTCACTTTCAGCAGGTATTTCAGTGTCCGGAGATGTATCTGGATCGGTGACTATGGCGACCTGCTGGGGCAGTGCTGCTGTGTCTATGGTGCAGGGGACGAGTGGCTCAGGTCCTGCTCGTTGGCCTTCAACTGGAGCTGCTCGGCTGTCCGTCTGGACCCATCATCTTCCCTTGTGTTTTGCCACCTAAACATTTCTAACGTAATAATGTGTATGTATATACAACAGTTTTGCCATCATGGCTATTTATGTTATAGTTTTGATGCTATAAATCTATTCTGTACTTACGACATCTATTGCATGTCTGTCCGTCCTGGGAGAGGGATCCCTCCTCTGTTGCTCTTCCTGAGGTTTCTATCGTTTTTTTTTCCCCTATTAAAAGGGTTTTTTTTGGGTAGTTTTTCCTTAATCGAATCAAGGGTCTAAGGACAGAGGGTGTCGTATGTTACAGATTGTGAAGCCCTTTGAGGCAAATGTGATTTGTGATACTGGGCTATATAAATAAAATTGAATTGAATTGAATTGAATTGAAGGGGACCTGCTCACTCTGTAGATAAAAACAGCTTATTCTAAGCTAACAAAAACACAACTATTCCTATTTTCAGGCAATTAAAATCTAACTAAAACATACTTATAAAAAATGATATTCCATTTCTGCCAATCACTCCTCTTATATGTTACATTCTGGACCTTTAAAGGAACATTGACACTGTGCTACAGGCTAGATTTGCTAACTATTCAGCTGTCAAGCATGTCTTACATAAACTGGATTTACTTTGCTAATTTAAACATTCTTAGGCTACATGTACACTGTTCAGATGTATTATGTAGAAAAACATACATAAGTACCAGTCACCTTTAGAATTAATCTCTTAGCATCTCTATCCTATCTTTATCTAAGTGAAGGGTTTAGATAAAGTTATTTCCAGTTGTTTTACTGGTATCACTGTCACATTTAGAATGTTGTCCACACTGGTATTGCAACCCAGTCTCACGGCAGTTCGTGAAATATTCCTGAAATTGAATCCATTGATTTGTGTACATGGACACAAATTAACAATTTTTTTCATGACTATCAGCATGACTACACAGGAGAACGGGACTCAAGACTGGGGTTTTTTTCCCGTGTGAAACAAAAAGTCAACATTTATTGTTTTAAGCATGCATTTATCGTAACCCAAACCATCTTTTCCTAAAGCTAACCAAGTATTTTTTGTGCCTAAGCCTAACCAAATGGTTGATTCTCAGCAAGCTTTATTTTGAAAGTCTAAAGATGTTGCATGTTTATTATTGCTAACTTAACCGGAAAAAGATAACGCGATGCAGGCAAGAAAGATACTTCCAACTGAAGTGAAATGAAGATCAGTGTAAGTTCAATCAGGAAGACTATCTTTATACCTCATTCATTTACGCTCTCTCTTTCTCTCTCTCTCCTACCCTTTCCTTCCTTCTTTTCTTAATCAGCTGATATGGGCATTTACTCTTTTAGTTAACCAGCCAGATTTTGCCACGATCTCCATCAGCCAAATGTATTGCTGCTGTCAAACTTTAAATCTGTTCTCCTCTTTGCCTGCTGTCAGCGATCATTTGAGTGCCAAATCGTTGCGACCCTCCTCCACCCCATTCACCTCTGGTTCATCACATCCAGTGTCCAGTTTGAGCTCATCAGAAGTGAAGAGGATGCAGAGGACAGGGTTAGATGGAGGCGCATGATTCGCTGTGGCGACCCCTGAAAGGGAGCAGCCGAAAGGAAAAGAAGAAGAAGAAGAAGAAGTGCACTCTTCATCACATACAGATCTACAGCCATCTTTCCATTGCCACCACCACCACTCTCTAGACTCCATCGGGGGGGTATCTTATACTACTCATGGCTTCACTATCTCCTTAAAATATGATGACGTCACGATGGGGTTTAATCGCCAAAGACTCTTAACTTTTCTCATCTTTATTATGCACATGTCAAAATGTTTGTTCACTCCTGATGAAGTCTCTCCTTATTGAAATACATTAGTTTGAAAGTCGTGCGGAGTGTCACAAAAAATGTCCATGTACATGAATACTATAGAATACATTTTATAGAATACAATTTCACTAACTGCTTTGAGACTGTGTTGAGTATTGTGGATAATATCATTAAATGATACAAACAGTAGTAAACCAACGATGTCTTAATTTAAGTCAAAGCTTTATTAATGTAAATTAATGGGCCACTCACTCAATTTAGCTGTTTTTCTATCTACTGTACTAGTCATTTAATTTTGCTCACTTGGATTTAGTATTTGAATTGCAGACCTTTTGTTGTTGAGTATTTTAATGATTTAGCTCATCTGACAGTCAGACCACACCAGAATGAGCTAAAGTCAGAGAGAAAGAGTGACTCATGCAAAAAGACACACATCCACCCTGCACAGATCAGATAATAAAAACTGACAGACACTTTGTGAAATAACACACACACTCACACACGCGGTGTATACAGTCACTCTACCAGCAATAAAACATACAAGCACTCTGTTTTGGAAACTGTATGATCCTTGATGCACACTTGAACAGATGATATAAAAGCATAACCACACACCCACTTATGCATACACATAAGATTTTATATAAAGCTAAATGAATCTCTGTGCGTAGTGAGGGCATCAGCCTCATCTCCCTTCCCCTCTGCCTGTGAACAGGCCCCCTCAGTGCTACATTACATAACACCTAAAAGAGGCACAGCGATATGGCAAACACACAGACACACACGTACACAAATGCGCATGTGAATGTACCAAACACCACATGCTGAATATTCCACCAAATTATAGATGATGACAGGCTGGTAATAGCTATCTGTTTAACTTCACTGTGCAGCCCCTATCCTGACAAAGGTTAAGGTCACCCCTAAAGTTGATGGCAATGACATGAACTTTGGCTACCTGTGATAAAACCAGGACAGAGATGAGGACAGAGACGGTCAATAATGGTATCCTTCTCTTACACTGATCAGAGCAGACAGAAAAGGTTAAAGCAAGATGGTGGAAGAAGTATCCCAGAGGAAATACACCTGTCCACAGTCATCAGATCAGTCAGGAAATGAGGACCCTTCAGAACAATGACAGCCATGGCTGTTTAGAGCTGCAGTCAATGTACTACATACAAGGATGGACCACACACAAATTCCATAGCTTGTCCAGTATAATGGACTGATATCGCAGAACAACAATGCAGTCACAATGGTACAAAGCTGTCAATTGGAATAGTTTCACTTATTTCCAGTGTTTTTTTTACTCAAGTGATGACTTCTTTATTCCACACAATAGATTTGTACAGGAAGCAAAAGTACTTGCAGCAGGAAAATTAGTAAAATAAAGACAGGATTCTAGATTTTGTTCAGTCAGGCTATGAGCACTGGACGGTTCCCATCTGAGCGGTAAAAACCTCTAAAAGTGCATGTATATTTCCAGACAATTTAACTTTAAAGCCGCACTAATCAATATTTTTATATCAACAATGGGTTAAATGACTATGTGTAATACTAAAGGAGTCACTCATGGTGACCCAGCAGTACCAATTCTGCAGTTCCCTTTAACCTTACAGAGTGTTTTAACATCTTTCAGTTCATTGTTTTCAACGGTGTTCAGTAGGCAGCTGAAAAAGCTCTGATAAACTGCACTGCACAGTATCTGTCCAGCACCAAATAGCAGACAAAGTTAACAACTATCTGGTGAACATAGTGGAACATTTAGAAACTAAAAAGCCAGATGTTTTTCTCAGAAGTTGGTGGCGACCAAAACTAAGGTAAAAGTAGAGTGAATATTGGAGTTAAATTATTCAGGTAGCAAGAAACATGACTTTAAATTTGTAGATGACTGTTTGCTAAGACATTAGCCATATCAACTTTATAAGGCAACAATATGTCAAATGTGTATGTGATATTCAGCTTGCTGTTGTCTTTTGCCTCCAAAAAAGTGACTGAAAAAGCTGATTAATGCAGTTTTAAGAAGTTTGGTAATGAAAAAGTGATATACATGAAAAAGATAGTACATAAAGTCAGTCATCATTCAAAATAATGCTTTAATCACCCTGTCAAGGTTTGTTTTGCAAAAACAACCCACTAGCTCTAAATTATGCTGCTGATTGAAATAAGCTACCTACAAGTTTGCAATATTCAAAGGGGGCCCTCATTGGCAAAATAAAACCATTTCAAATGTTTAACAAGAACCATTCATCTTTCCCTCCACTTTTGTTATGGGGAGCCTTGCAGTGAAGTCCGTGAGAACCAAACCAGTGAGTTGTGGCCAAATATGACCGTTCCTCTTAAAAGCTCTAATGCTGGAATCAGATTACACATTATCAGCCCAATATTGGCCAGACCCAACAGATGTGGGGTATCGGAAACTAAAATGAATGTCAGGCACAAAAAGGGCTCCTTTTATGCAGTGTATTTTACCATAGTAAAGTACAACTGATGCAGCATCTGGGGCACCTCACAATGTCCCAACAAAAACTTGTGTTAGAATCATTTGCCTTCTCTTGCCTACTCTGACAAATTTCTATGACATATTTGTGACATTGACCAATACAGGCACAGATCACTTGTCTGTGAACTGTAAACAGTTTAGAAGGGAGCATCAGGACCAGTGATTCCTCTAAACTGATGGTTTGGTGATTCAGTACATCCAATAATTTGGTACATTGATCTTGTAAAATTATCTTCTTCTCTTTTTGCTAACAAAATGAGTGCAAGAAGGCCAAAGACATATTAATAACTTCAATATAATTTCCTTAAACAGTCTTATCTTGTTCGATAATGTTTTTGTAAGAACTTCCCACCTAAAGAGATGTGATCTGAAGCTCTTCCTCAAAGACCTGTTAATTCTAATAGAATTTCATAAGTCTAACTTTAAACTCAAGAGTAAAAAAGATAGCGTCCAACGATAATCTAAAGCACGTTTCAGATTATTTTGATTCCTGACAAAGAAATTGTTTTTGACCCTTGACCTGAATAAAAAGAAATAGATCTGAAGATCATAAATAAATAAATCAGGTATTGGCAGTTTCAGCCCAAAACTGTTTCCCCTCTTACCCAGGACAAGCGATGGCGCTGTATGATCCTCTGGGAGCCCCGTCTTCTTGGTGATGCAATAGGGGTCAGCCGGGGTGAGGCACGAGGTGAAACACCCCTTAAAACTGCCACCCAGATACAGCGAGGTTCGGCGTCGCTACAGTCCACCCCGACAGAACACTGAAATCGCCACTCGTAGCCCAATGGAGCTGGTGCGACACCCGACAACCTCAGCATAGCACCTACACATTCATATGCACATGTAGTGTCTGCGCAGCGAACACACACTAACACATACCAGTGGTCACAAGGCTTCAAACCCCACAATATCTGGTCACCTCAGCACAATCTCTGCTTAATGCGTCATAGCCAGAAGTGACAATTGGAGGTAAACCAACAGATAACACTTCTACACAGTAAATCTACTACTCAACTGTCACAATCAGCACTATGGATGCAGAACACCAAGTCTTGATTGTGTGAATTTGTAATCCTTGAGTTGTATTTAGCTTGAGCTTCATCATTCGTGTATCTTCTTTTGGGTAACTCATCAGATCATGTTTAATGTGTCTTAAAAATAGGTGGTCAAGCCATGACCATCCCTTCCAAAGCCAGGGAAAACATCCAATTTTTGATTGGATTAGACTTAATTTGTCATATTTTGTCCAGTTGTCTACCATATTATCTCTAGCTAGTCCTCATTTTTTACCAATCTGGGTTTGACTTGGGCCTTGTCTTCAAGGCAAATTTCATCAAAACAGCCGTTTAACAAATCTCGACCTCTTCTTGCCTTCTTTCACCTTTCATTTAGTCCAGTTGACAGTTCTAGATGAGGAATTCTGAGGCTTTAGTAGCATCCTTGCATTTTGAATGAGAAACAGCATTAGAAACAGCATTTGCCCCAGGGTAACTATAGTATTCTCACATTTCTACTGGTCCTCTTCAAAGCTTTCAGAGTAGAATTGTCTCCATGTAAGAAAAACATACTTATTTCACTGAAGTAGTGGTTAGATGCAGCTGTGCGATTTGGCTTAAATGTAGTGCTCGTCTCTGAATTTCAGAAGCGAATCCATCCCAGAGAAGTTGAATTCCATTCCTGGACCAGTTGAGCTCAGAAGGCAGTTTGTTGTCAGACCAGATTTTAGAACTGGAAACAATCCCAAGCTGCTGCTAAGAGATCCAGTGTGTCCCCCTCCATGCTGGCACTATAGTGCAGCATTGGCTGTAGCTGACTATCTTTACTGCGGTCTAAGTATAGTCCTCCCTCCTCTCAACCCTGCCTGCCATGCCTCTCTCTCTCTCTCTCTCTCTCTCTCTCTTTTCATTCTCTTTCTCTCCCTTGGGTCTATTTGCTGACATCCCCGCACTGACTCTATTTTTTCTCTCTCAGTCACATTCCTCTCATCCTTTTGCTACACAGTCCAGCCCACTGGCAGAGAGCAAAGCAATGTTACTCTCTCTCTCTGTACTGGGTCTCCCTGTCTCCTCCTTTAAGACTCACAATCTGGTGACTGATGTTGCTGTTGGTATCCAGGGTACACTATGAACTATATAGGTCAAAACAATTATTTGATTAATAATTATATTGATTAATCAAATCTGCAATAAATGATCAAGCAAAAATGCCAAACATTCTCTGGTTCCAACTTCTGAAATGTGAGGATTTGCTGGTTTCTCAGTTTAATATCAAAGTGATATCTTCGGTTGGATACAACAAGCAATTCTTGGACTCTTTCTATCCACACTCAATATGACTACAGCACCAGGGCCAGTGTACATTCAAATATAGTGCCTAAAATAAACAATGCTGGCCAGAAGAAAACATGAGGTTGACAAATTGAAGAGGTCAGGTCAGTGCTAATTTATGGAGTGAGGGTTATAAATGAAATTTTACTTGAACTATTAATATTTTTTTGTTATATTTAGGTGTATTGATGTGAATATTTATTATTTTTTGCAATTTTGGTTTTTGAGATTCTATTGTTTAATTTGATGTTATGCTTTATGTCTGTCTTTTTACATCTGGTGCCATACTGAAACAAGTGTTCTCACTTAAACATGTTATATCCTTGGATAATGTGGTAATAATGTTTGTAGAACCATGAATAAATCAAATAAAATTTCTGACATTTTATCATTTCTGACATCAATTATTTGACAAAATAATTAACAGATCAAAGGAAAAACATTTTCCGAATTGTGCACTTTTGCTTTCCTATAGTGATATGATAAGATTGATATAAATCACATATCTGTGCATTAAATATGTTTCTGGAGACGAGACATGGTTAACCAAGTTTAGAAGCAGGAGGAAACCTGGCTCTGTCTAAAGTTTAAAAATACCAAGACCTCTAAAGCTCCCTAATTAATGGATTAAACATACAAGATATAATGTGTTAATTAGTGAGCTATAGAAGTGTTGGTCAGCATATTTTTTAACTTTGGACAAAGCAGACTGTTTCCCCCTGCTTCCAGTGTTTAGCTTTGTCTGAAATTACTCCCTATTTGTTACCTTGTTCACTGCATTTCACCATTTTCATTGAGTATCCAAATTCTTAGTGTGAAATTCATGCACTACTGCCCTCAAAAAGTAAATGGCATGTACACAAGTTTTTCTTAATCTCACAATGCATTGAGTCGCATTTGATTGATATGAAAACTACAGCATACTGCAGCATTTCCAATTTACTGCTCACTATAGAGTAAACTACTGAGTATATATAGGGAATAGTGAATGAGTGAACAAACAATTTCTCACACGGCTGTTATGATAAGCTAGACTGACCACGTCCTCGAACGAGCTCCGTACTTATATACACAGACATGACATTGACATTGATCTTCTCATCTCACTCTAAGAAGCATATTTACTAAAATATTTTCCTTTGATCAATAATGTCAATAATTGTTAGTAGGAGTTCACGCGTTCATGCGTACAACCAAAAATTATTAAAACAAAACTGTCAACTAGAATAAATGTTTGCGCTTCTGAATAACTCTAAATATGAACGGCAGACTGTATGTGTGTGAGCACGTGTCCATCCTCTTCTAGCCCTCCACAGCAGCTCTAGCAGTGCTGTCAGCCCCTCAGTCCTCTTTTCATTGACACCTGAGAGCAGCTAAAACGACAGACAACAAGAAAAAAGGAAAATGAAAATAAAGAGAGAGAAGTGGGATGTAGAGATGCTAAATGAGGCTGACATCTATGCAAACATCATTCAGCAGCCTTTGCATCTCTCATCTCCTGTCCTTCTCTGTCCTTCTTCTCTTATTTTTCCTCTCCAACACTTTTTCTCTCTTTTCTGCTTATTTCCTTTCCTTCGCTATATTACAACTGTAAAACAAAAACTACGCAGCCAAGTTATGCTGCCTGAAACCGAACAAATTATTCTGAACATTATTCTGGCATTACTATGCGTGCCTCTCCATTTGAGGAGTGTTGGTTTGGGCATTCGGTGCGCTGTGAGGACTCATAATGATGAAAGAGTCAAGCCAGAACAAAAATAACATAATGTGATGTGTGAGTAAGAGGAAAATATGCATCTGTTCTGCCCTGATTCTTTATACCTCGAGTATGAGGGCGACCAACCACATGATGGCCATGAGGAGGGATGCTTCTCTCTGGCTTGTCCGACTCTCCATTAAATTCCGTGCATGGCACACAAATACAAAGCACCTACTAGCAAAGTAAAAACAACACATTTAATCAAATTCATGTATCTAATATATCAATGAATCGATTATTCTAGGCAGTGTACAGGGTATATTCAGACTTGGCCTAAAAAATTGCTAGATGCCATGAACAGCTCAAAAGTTGAAGCCATCTCAAAATCATAAAGACAGTTTTGTCTGTATGTCATCTTTAGCTTCAGTGCTGCCAGAAGGCGCCAAGGACATAGCCTCCATGGTCACAACAAGGTACTTGTAGACTGTATGACCCAATTGTACGTTGCCCTTCCTCGAAAAAATCGTGCCATAGTCTAGCCTGCCACAGTTTACGGATGTCATGCACCACACATAATCTTTAAAAAGACAGAGAATCATCCAATGATTATGCTGAAAACCACTCAGTAGTTAGCAGGCTAGCCTAGTAAGCTAGTGGGTTAGCTCACCTGCTATAGAAAGCATAGAAAGTTCAAGTGAAGATCCAGGTTATTTTTTAAAAGACCTCATTCAAAATCATTGATATTTGTAATAACGCAATTTAAGGAAAAAATATACATTGTTGTTAATTTAATGTTTTTGTTATTAATGGCTTACACCAAATACCATTTCCCATAAATAGAGCTAGACTGATAAGCTTATTGCAGATATAAGCAACTCAGTGTTAAGACCAGGAGGCAGAGCTGCAGTCCTACACGCTTCTCTGAGCTTCCAGAGCAGTTACCCACCCAAAACTCCTTAGTGACGGTGCCGCTCCCCGACCACTTAAATAAATAAAATAAACAGTTAATAGAAGAGGAGTTACCCATAAAAACTTTTAAAAAATTACCACTACTAAAATAGCAGCCCAAAATAAGGAGAATTTAATGTGGACTCTTAAATATAAGATCTCTGTCATCTAAAACTGTACTAGTAAACAAACTGGTAATATCAGATTATCATATTGACTTATTTTGTCTCACTGAAACCTGGCTGGGTCATGAAGAATATGTTAGCCTAAATTAATCCACTCCCTCCAGTCATATTAATACTAACAATCCTCGAGGCCCCAGTCAAGTGGAAGTGGAGTTGCAGCCATCTTCGGCTCAAGCCTATTAATCAACCCTAAACCAAAAGTAAATTATAACTCATTCGAAAGGCTTGTTCTAAGTCTTTTACACCCAACCTGGAAAACACAACATCCAATTCTAATTGTTATATAGTGTATCGCGCTCCAGAGTTTTTATCTGAATTCTCAGAGTTTCTATCATATTTAGTCCTTAAAAAGATAAATTAAATTATTGTAGGTGATTTTAATATTCATGTGGATGTTGAAAATGATAGCCTTAGTACTGCATTTATCTCATTATTAGATTCGATTGGCTTCTGTCAGAGTGTACATACACCCACTCACTGTTTTAACCAAATCCTTGACCTTGTTCAGGTATACAGCATTGAAATGGAACATTTAATTTTCTTTCCACAGAATCCTTCATTTTCAGACCAATATTTAATAACTTTTGAACTCCTATTACTGGACTACATGCTACACAAAACTCCTACACTTGATGTCTATCTGATAGTGCTGTAGCTAAATTTAAGGAAACGATTCAATCTGAATTTAACTAAATGTTATGTCTCAATATAACAGAGGACTCATGCTAATTTCCGTCTGTCCTAAATGTATCATCTTGTTGATAGGGCTGCAGGTTCACTGCGATTGACACTCAACTCTGTTGGCCCTCTAAAAAAGAAGAAAATAAAACAAGAAGGTTAGCTCCATGGTATAACCCCCAAGCCCGGAATTTACTTAAAACATATAGGAAAGCCCTCTGTAATGCCAGAGCAACCTACTACTCATTATTAATAGAGGAAAATAAAACAAAACCCAGGTAAAATTTGAACTATTAGAGAAAAAATATATCACATCCTGCCCTCAACTGGTACCGATATATCTTAAAACACAGAAACCTTAGAAAACGCTGGAAAACCTGATGTATACTTTGACTGTTTCTCTCCTGTCGACCTTATTCAACTAACCTCGACAATTTCTTCTTTAAAGCCATCAACCTGTCTCTTAGCCCCATTCCAACTAGGCTGCTTAAGGAGATTTTACCCTTAGTTAGCACTTACTATATATGATCAATCTGTCTTTTACCACAGTCTTTTAATGTAGCTGTAATTAAACCTCTTCTTAGCCTTTAGCCAGCTATAGGCCTATTTCTAACCTTCCCTTTATATCTAAGAGCCTTGATAAAACAGTTGCCAATCAGTTATGTGACTTTCTAAATAACAATAGTATATTTGAGGATTTTCAGTCAAGATTTAGACTGCACCATAGCACAGAGACAGCACTGGTGAAAATTATAAATGACCTTTTAATTGCATCAGACAATGGCCTTGCCTCTATACTTTTCTTGTTAGATCTCAGTGCTGCATTCGACACCATTTACCATCACATTCTATTACAGAGAATGGAACATTTAATTGGCATTAAAGGAACTGCACTTAGCTGGTTTAAATCCTATCTGTCAGACCCATCTTTGTACGTGTTAACGATGAATCCTCTGACCACGCCAAAGTTAGCCCCGAAGTTCCGCAAGGTTCTGTGCTTGGACCAGTTTTATTTACATATGCTTCCTTTGAGCAATATTATTAGGAAACATTCCATAAAGTTTCATTGTTATGCGGCTGATACCCAATTATATCTATCGATCAAACCAGATTAAATTATTCAGTTAGCTAAACTTCAAGCGTTCCTTAAGGACATAAAAACTTGGATGACCTGCAATTTTCTGATGTGAAGTTATTGAACTTGGCCCGAAACACCTCCGAAACTCATTATCTAAAGGTATAGTTACTCTTGTTGGTCAATTCATTTAAAATGTTCCAACAATGTCACTTGCATAGGTGAAAAAGAAACTTCATGACACGTTTCCAGAGTGAATGAATGTCCTAAACAATGACGTGTCTTTGGGTGATGTTGCCAATTATTTCTGATTGGTCACGGTTACAGACAGAAATAGATTACCGTGATTAGATGAACCTAACATGAAGTGATAATCTATATTATTGCTGTTTATGCTATGCCATTCTCACGTTTACGCTTACGAACCATGTGCTTCCACCACCTATGCTCTAAAAGACTTCCTATTCACCTGTGACCTTGAAATACCTGACAAACATCACCTAATCAGTGTTAACTCGAACACGAGGCACATAATACCGTCTAGTGGTAAAAAATGTTATAGTCTATAATACATACACAACTATTTACAAAAAAAAAACATGCTAAATGGCTTCTACAGGCATTGCCCTGTCTTCCAGCATCAACATAAGGAATCTCCGAGTTATCTTTGATCCAGATATTTCCTTAAACTTCCATATAAAAACAAACTTCAAGGACTGCCTTTTTTTCCCACCTACGTACATTGCAAAAATTAGGTTCAAAATGATGCAGAAAAATAGTCCATGAATTTGTTACATCTAGGCTTGATTAATGAAATTCCTTATTTTTGGGCTGCCCGAATAAGTCTCTTTAGACTCTCAATCCTGCTGCACATCTTCTGACAAGAACTAGGAAAATACATCATATTTCTACAATATAAGCTTCTATGTGCTGACTCCCTGTAGAATCCAGAATATAATTTAAAATTATTCTACTCACTGTCAAAGCTCTTAATGGTCAGGTACAATAATATCTTAAAAGCGCTCCCAGAATGCAATGTTACTTGTGGTTCCTAAAGTCTCCAAAAACATAATGGTAGCCAGAGCCTTCAGCTATCAAGCTCCTCTCCTGTCGAATCAGGTCCCACTTTGGGTTTGGGAGGCAGACACCTTCTCCACATTTAAACGTAGGCTTAAAACTTTCTTCTTTGATAAAGGTTATAGTTAGGGCTGGCTCAGGTGAGCCTTGAGCCATCCCTTAGTTACACTGCTATAGACCTAGACTTCTGAGACTTCCCATGATGAACCTTTCTCCTCCTTTCCCTCTCCATCTGTATGCATTCTTATCCCATTAATGTACCAAGCTGGTCGTTTATCTTAGGAAAAAGGAGGCAAAGCTGAAGTCGAGCAGTTTTAGGTATTAGTTTTAGGTTCCTGGACCTGACATGGTCCGCTCAAAATCTCTACCTTGGTCAAGAAAGCTCAGAAACAGTTTTATTTATAAATAAACTTAAGAAGGCAATATCCCTGTGCCAATTTCTCATTAACTTTTACAGAGGAGCGATGGAAAGCATCCTGACTGGAAACATCATAAACTTGTATGCAATGTGCACGGCCCAGGGCCGGAGAGCTCTGCAGTGGGTGATTAAAACCGTTCAGAAGATCATTGGTACCAACATCCCGAGCAAGCGACTGCTGTGAGGTCTGTATTGAAACTAAAGGAATTCTTCTTTCTTTTCTTTTTCCTCCAACTGAATCACATTTATGACGGCCTAAAGGTGCTCGAAAACTTGTAAAACTTTGCACACTTATCAGAACTGTCAAAAATGTACATGTTTGTGGGTTTTGCACACGGGTGTGGCAAAATGGCTCAATAGCACCCGCTACAAAATTTAAAACAAGCGGCCTCTGCGATACGCTTACACCTATATGTACAACATTTAGGTAAATGTATAATTTCAAGACATACAAAAAAGCCTCCCATAGCCATACCCTAAACCAACACGAAGTCAGCCATTTTTCAGGCATTTTTCAATATTTACAGGCTCCTTAATTTAACAAACTCCTCCTAGATAATTAATCAGATCGACTTCAAATTTGGGTAGTGCAATCTAAAGACCTTCAGGATCAAAAGTAATCAAAATCTTGAGTTTTTGTTTCATCTGTAGTTTGTTTAATCAAATTTCCATGTTTCGGCATGAAACAGGAAGTTGTTGTAACTTGAGTGTACATGGTCAAATCTTCCCTAACCTTCCCATATTTGATAAGTGTCCTGGCCTAAAGACACCTACATGCAAATATTAAGTCAAAGTCATAGTGCCACCAACTGGCAACTGTTGTATACAAAATTGCAGGATGCACTATTACCAAAACTGAATACAACACAAATCGTAAAGAAATGTTGGTCAGCATGTTTTGGTAATAAAATGAATGTATTCACCAGAACTGAGATTATTAAATGTTTAAAGATTAAAGCACTGACAGCCTAGTAAAGAGAAGTGAGTCAGGGGTGAATGTCAGGCAGTCTGATGGTTTCTCTGTATTGCCAAATAAGGTGAAAATCGAAGCAGTGTGTGCCAACAGCTGCAAGTGAGTCTCTCAACAGGAAGTATGTGATGGCAAAATATCTGTTGTAATATGGGTGAGAAAGAATTTTAAGTGTTTCATATAGTGAGAGAGATAAAACACAGCGACAGAAAGATCTTCTTTTCCTTTCGGCTGTTCCCTTTCAGGGGTCGCCACAGCGAATCATGTGCCTCCATCTAACCCTGTCCTCTGCATCCTCTTCACTCACACCAATTAACTTCATGTCCTCTCTCACTACATCCATAAATCTCCTCTTTGGTCTTCCTCTAGACCTCCTGTCTGGCAGCTCCAACCTCAGCATCCTTCTACCAATATATTCACAGTCTCTCCTCTGAACATGTCCAAACCACCTCAATCTGGCCTCTCTGGCTTTATCTCCGAAACATCTAACAGGAGCTGTCGGGTTATTTCCTTATACCTTTTGTCACTGTCAGAGGAATTGAGCACGAAAAGGATTAACCATTACCCCAGTGAAAGAGAATCACAAATTTGGACTGAAGTTCCTCTGCTCACACTGTGATTTTGGACTTGAGACTTTGTGATCATTAAAGGGACTTCTGAAAGAGTCACAAGGTTTTCTTCAGAGAATCGGTCTTCAAAAGGAAGAGTGGGGTTGCTCTGGCCAGACAGACTCTATTTTCGCTTTCATCCATAAACAAATTAATATTGAATTGAGACTCAGCTATTGATTTTATGATTGTTACACCCCGGCCTAGGGTAAACCCTGGTGCAACATAAAAACATAAAAACATGACTCCGACTCCCGACTCCCGACTCCCAACTCCCGACTCCTGACTCCCAAGAACCACTAGCCACACCCTCCCTAATGCAGTGTCCCTCTCGCTAAATGTGCGGGAAGCAGCTCTTTTAAGTGTAATCCTGGAGACTAGAGCTAATCTGCTGACTCACACCTTCATCCACTCAATCAATTAACCAAGCTCACCTGCAGCCCTTCACAGCAGAGCTACACAGATTCACACACGGGACTACCACATAAAATATAGGCTAGATAGAAAATTGTTCATACGGACTCAGGGCCGTAACAATGATTCACTCGAATGATTTAATTGAAGATTGAAATGTGAATTGAGTTGTTTACTACTGCCCTTGCTAAAGCTTATTGCAATAAATAATCAGACTAATGTTAAAGTAGTTGTGTGACATTGATTTTGAGTTCATCGATGGAAGTAAAAAGTTAGGTTGTTGTGTGTGTAACAGGTTCTTACAGGTTACTCTAGCCAATTATATTAAGCTGGTTTTGGTAACTGACGCAATAAGGTTATTCGGTCGGTTGCCATATCAGATGAGGCAGGGTAGACACTCGGACGTAGGCAGTTAGAAGCTAGACGTGTCTCCTCGCCACCACACTGGAGTTTGTGTCAAATTTGTACAAAAATATCCTTCTGGATACAAGTAGCAAGACCCTTATCAGATATAATGGATGTAATTATACCCTTCCTCCTAAACATAATTTTATTAAAATATGGTTCTTCTCTTGCTTTATCAAGCCATCAAAAAAACATTGTTTTGTTGAATAACACCAATGAAAGAAATGGTAGTAATGATTTGGAAATATTTGCATGATCTAAATATACACCATTGGCATTCATAGTTTTATAAGGCTCTTTCTTTAGAATTATCAATAGGAAGAATACGGGGAATGAAGGCTGAGGCAACAGAAGCTCTTGCTCCAGCAATGGAAAAAGTGAAGTCACAATGAATACAAAACAGAGGGGAAACAGTAGTTTGAACTCAAGTCACTGGGGAGGTGTGGGATGGGGTCAAAAAGATAGATGGGAGGGTGGAGGTAAAGAATTATAATTATGATTATAGGAGGTTAGAATAGAGGTTGGAAAATTATTAATTATTATTATTATGTGTTGTAGATGTAGATGTAGATGTGTTATGAAATGTGAACACAATAATTCAGTTACTTGTCTTTCATATATAATATCTCCTCATAATGAATGCAAAAAGGAAAAAAGCAAAACCAATTCAAATTTGGTGACCAAACAAAAAACTTCAGGGCAGGCCACTTCACATACACTTTAAATTATCAGTAAATATTATCAGTAAACTTAATGTTCTAATGAAAATGGAAACCATAGTCATCCCATACTGTGTCCTAAAAGTATAAAGGAAACAAATACACAATATATTGTTGAAATCTCCAAGCCTTAAGGTCACAAAGAGATATGTGTTTCTCTGTTTTGGTGATCCTACACATCCTTTTCTAAATGAAACTCACCCACTTCTGTTAAATAAGATACTTATTGTAAACTTTGAAATGTTCTGCAGTTGGGGTCAAGTGAGTACTTAAGTTTAGGGAGAATGAAGAGCGAGGGAGAGAGCAAGAGAATGATTGGGAAGAAGAACAAAGCAGAGAGCAAGGTAAATAAAGAGCTGTCAGCCAGGATCTCAGTCTAAAAGGAGAAAACATAGACGGAGAGAGGGGGAGGAACGACTCAACCAGACAGCAAGTAAGATGATAGAGGAACACAGTAAAAGAGATAATCCCTGTGCGGAAGAGTGGAGACAAAACCATGTCACTGATTTAAGAAACATTAAAGGGGAAAGTTAACTGAGATAAACAAAAAGAGACTTGTATTAATTGACTGAACTGAAAGAAGATTTGGCAACTGCAACTTTTAGGACTAAAAGTTTCAAAGGTAATGTCGAAGTCCTTGAATATGACACTTAACCAAAAATTGCTCAAGATGGATAGTGACTTGTATGGTATTGATACTGCTGCTATTGATGAGTGAGTGTGGGTGTGTTGATGGGTGAGAGGCAAATTGGGAATTTAAGAAAATTTTATTTACATAGCCCAATTTTACAAATCACAATTTTGCCTCAAAGGGCTTTACAATCTATATAACATACGCCACCCTCTGTTCTTAGACCCTCGATTCAACAAAGGAATATCCACCCAAAAAAAACCTTTTAACAGGGAAATTTATTTACAGAAACCTCAAGAAGAGCAACAGAGGAGGGATCCCCCTCCCAGGATGGACGGACATGCAATAGATGTTGTATGTACCGATTAGATTCACAACAGAAGTTCAAAGTTTATAGAATTATAATGACAAAATGTAAGTTGGAAAGATAAGTGTAGAGGACGGATCCAAGAATGATAAATTATGATGAAAATTGTGAAATTGTAGTATATATAACTATAATGAAAAGTGAAGAATGTAAAACATGAGGGAAGATGATGGATCCTGAAGGACAACTGAGCAGCTCCAGGTGAAGCCGACCGAGCAGGACCCGAGCCACACCACCTCCCCTCCACCACAGACACAGCAGCACTGCCCCAGAAGGTACCTGCTGAAAGTGACAGTAAAAGGGAACAGAGAAACATGGTACAGGTGCTTACAGGTTACTCTAGGCAATTAAATAGACCAGGCAAACGAGCACCATATGCGGATGTCTGGGACCTTTGGCACTGTTAAAGAGAAAGTTGTCGTCACCTCTCTAACCCAAGACCAAGAACGGAAAAATAAAATATTAGCACCGATGCCAGCAAGCAAAGTCAAGATTAAGCCGAGAGGGGAATTCCTTAGGGAAGGAAACCTTCTCCTTGGATAGAAAAGGTGCTGCAGCCTAGATTTGAATGAGAAGCAGAAGGGAAAAGCCACACACCAGAGTAAGAGGAACAGTCTGGAACTTCCAACCCGCCCCCCCATGTCCAAGCTTGAGGCTTTGGGTGTGGAAACGGCCATTTTGTCTTCTGAAAACCAAAAGTCCAGCTTAGAGGTGTATGAACTGACCAGCAAAGGAGCCAGTGACTTCTTGACTCAACACACCAGTGAACAACTTTGCACTGCAAGGTGATGTTGATTATTTGAAAATCCACACCAATGGACTCAGGCCGTAATAGTGGAAAGATACCTAATACAGTTTTCTGAAATGAATAGATGTCGGTTGTTACATTTGCAGCCAGCTCCTCAGCCACAACACCCTGTACCAAATATCAAGTTGGTCAAGCCTTCATTGTACACAAATAAAACTTGCATTTGACATTAGAAAATTGATTGACTAATTAATTAATTTGTTTACTTTTTTAAGTTTTGGATACGTTTTTATGAGCAAGTAAGTTACTTTTCCACTTTAAACAAAGAAAAAAACATACTGATTACATGTTACACTTCACCACCAGTGATGGTTTATGTATGTCATGTATTTATGAGAGAGTGACAGAGAGATCGAGAGAAAAGAGACAAAGACAAAAACAGACAGGATGAATAGAGGGATAAAGAGGAGGCTGATGGCAGTATTAAACTCACTAACAGCAACAGAGGACGCTGAATAGACAACCTGGAGCCCCTAAACAATACCACACATGGGACAGATCAGTGATCTAAGCACACACAAGTGCTGCACATGCACTCTAACCACTGGTAAAGTCCTCCAATATGTTTCACTGACTAAATGAAATGAAACAACAGTAACTACAATGTATGTGCTTTAGAAGTCAAAATTGTTGTTCAAATTGATCCTATTAAAAACAAATTACTGCTTTGCTAATAACGATGAGAGAACAATAACTGGTTACACCCCCCATTTTGTAATCTGTCTTCCTTCTAAAATCAGTTTCATTTAATTTAGATAATTATTTCCTTCACACACACACAGGACACACACACGAATTCCACTGATTCCACTATACAGCCACAAGTGGGCAGCACTGCATTACAAAGAGCCTTTCCTTGGCAATAATAAAATACACGACGAATAATTAATTTCACACAGTGAATCTTTACAGCACATTTAAAATAACCACGATACAAAATATATCATATTATATACAACCTAATTGTGTCATGTCAATACATCTGTTGAGGTCTCTATTAGCCTTATATTTTACTCTCTTCATAAATCTTAGACAGTTAGCTCCTCTCATCCAGAGACAATGATCTTCAATTCCTCGATCACCAAGCAACCAAAAATAAAGCCGATTGTGTAATTTTACCACTGTTACAATAATAAATTCAGCAGCTGAAGTGATATATATAGGGTCAGATTGGAGGCATAAATGAGTATAAAGGAGGACACATGCACTTGTAATGTGTCTCTGATGAAGGCAGGGAAATGCCACTAATTGACCTCTTTTTACTCAACTGTGAAAATCGTTCTGAGCTAAAAATAACTGCAAATTCATTTCTAAGCATTCTTTGAATTGTTTCCATTTGAAACACAGCTGCTGTCACTAGGCTGGTCTGAATAACCATACTCATATACATTCAGTATATTGTCAGGAATTCAGAACATAACTAGCTTTTCAGATAAAGTGAAGGCATTTCGATGGTTATCCCGTGACTTCATGAGGTCTGATCATTTTACTCAATTCACAGAGGGGCATTGTCATCCTTAAATTGAAATTTGGTTTTAAGACAACTGTGATATTTGAGGTGTTTAACCAACTAACATAACCTCAGCAAAATGTAAACTTTAAATGCAGCCTAGATTTACAAACACCCTGGCGTACACTAGGGCTGGGATGATTCATCATCATAATCTATACGTCGATTTGCATATCATGTGTCGGCGCATCGCAATGAATCCTTTAGAATAATGGATACATTTGTCGTTATATTAATTGACTAATCAAAGAAATAACCGTTAGATTAACTCGCTAAAATAATTATCGTTAGGGACAGCCCTATTGTACACAAAAAAACATGCACAATACAAAATCTCAAAGTAACGGTATAAAACTGCACACTACACTGTTTTTAATTGGTCAAAAAGAACATACTGATATTCTTGTCAGTAGTTGGGCTAAAAGTGGGAGATCAGGAACCAGTCTCAGGAATGTTTGTCCTGAGGTTGGTGATAATATAAAGGTCACGTACTTTAGAAAGATTTAAATGGCAGCAGCTGCTCATTTTAAGTCGACGGCAATTGTCGCTTTTTCCGGCCAAAATGACAAACATCACCAGCAGGAGATGATATCATCTGTATCTAATTAATATTAATTCCATAACAACTCTCTGGTTAATTAAAGCTGACTGCAAGCCAGTGTTTATACGTGCCAAAAAAGTCACATTATGCTTTAACAACAGTCCATGCCTGCAAGTGGACTGTGTGTTTTTGGCTGGGCCACAGCAAAGCAAGGTCTGCCATATACACGAATGTTGGTGAGGGACTTACTGAGTGAGTGAATGTCGAAGCATGAATGATGAAGTTACACCATTGAGTGTTGGATTTTCTTCAATGGACGTTGCTCTTTCAAAATTAATAGTCGTAAATGTTAGTTACATACTAGGGCGTCGATTTGTGTTTAAAAGTGGTGAGAACATTTTTCAACATTTACAATTTTAGGCAATGTAATGTGAGGATCAGTATGCGGTCAGAGTAATTACAGTGCGTGGGGGGAAAAAAAAAATGTACCCAGGACTTTATTCCACCGAAAGTGGGACAAGTAAGGATTTTATTGATATTCTCTCTACAGATCAGTATGGCAGGTTTTGGAATTGTGCCAGCAGGTAAGTCTAGCATGTCATTATAAAAGGTAGGGTTTTTAGGTTTTGTTTTATCCAACATTTTGATTCTGATGCACCAAAATATGTCTTATAATGGGGGGAAAAGGAAAGAAAAAAATAAATAAATGAATGAAATTAGTTTTTTTATTGTAATCAAGACCCCATCAATTCAAATGAAGACTATTTAATATCCTTTGAGGCTTAATATTTATCAAATTTAAGACATTTAAAAAAAAATGTTTTAATGTTTCACAAAGTTTTATTAACTTAGACATTCTCATGCAGGACAGCAGTAGAAATGCCTGGTAAGTTAAGTCTTGTTTTAATCGTTTTAGATCTTGCTGAGGAGTTTATTTTCATTGTTAGCTACTATGCTACCCAGCTAACGCTAGCTTCACAATGTTAGTCTGGCAACTAATGCTAACACAAGAGGCAATCACTAAGAGATAGGTTGAAAGCATATAATCTTTATTGTAGTCATGGGCACAAGTGTTATTGTCATGATTTTCAGTTCTTTGTACTTTGGACTCTTATGTGTTTCTGAAAATGTCTGGGTTTTGGGTTGAGTGGGGTGTTTACTGTGTTTTGTGGAGGCTGGTTCTGTATAGGTCTTTTCTGGGTCAGATAGAGTTCTGTATGTGTATTATATTGAGTTATTTTATTCTGAAAAGGTCTGTATTGGGTTTTGGTTCTGTTACTTCCTGCTTTATGTTGTAATTTGTTTGCTCCCTCCTGTCTTCCAGTTTTGCTTCCCCTCCTGATTTCCTGATTGTTTTCACCTGTCATTTAGTTTGTCTAGTTGGCTCCCCTCCAGTGAGTGTATTTAGTCTGTGTGTTTCCCTGTCACTGTGTCACTTCATCATTGTATTTCCCTGATGTGTTGTTTCTTTGGATTTTTGCCTCCTTCTTTGGTTTACCTGCCTGCCTGCCTGCCTGTCTCTCTACTGCTACTATGCTCACTCATCATCAGAGCCATCGGCATTTGGGTCTTTCCCTCTACGTTTTTAGCTTAGGTTACTTTTTTTGGACCTATGGTTATATAACCATAGGTGTCATTTACCATAACCATATATATATATATATATATTAGGGCAGTCGATCGTTTCAAATATTTAATTGCATGATTGTCATGAGTTAACTCGCGATTAATCGCAACTTAATCACACATTTTTATCAGTTCTAAACGTACCTTAAATTGAAATTTGTAAAGTTTTAAATTCTGTAATCAACATGGGTATGGACAAATATGCATGCTTTATGCAAAAATACATTTATTATTAGTGAACCCATCAGAGCATGAAGACTAGACATGTATCAAAGGTCATAGATGTTTTTCAAAGAACAAAAGTAAGTAAGCTACAGCTGTTAATTTAATGTGTCAATATTATATTCCAATTAGACAGCCAATATCCACAGTAGGGGTGTCCCAATCAAGTTTTTTTGCCCCAATCTCCATCCGAGGCCTTTAATAGTGAGTATTTTCGGATTCCAAGTCTGATCCGATATTTATAAGAAATTATGCAATCATTATTAAATACTGTATGTGTCTGGCACATTGAAATAACAGCTTTAGCCTACTAACTGGCACACCTTATTTTTTCTACTTGATCCAAATTCTGAAGGTCCTAATTCAAAACTATGAAGTTGATCAGCTGAAATGATTGATCTGAAATGAATAACAGTTTAAGTGGGAGAATGAGACTCCTGAAATTGACTTGACGCGATCAGCTAGAAAGAGGTCTCACAGAATTAACATTAATTAGTGACACCTGATATGATCTGGCAACGCTGCCCTGTGTAATTTTAACTAGTGAAAGTGACAATCAGTGCCAGCTAAAAATAAGAAGCTACCTGAATGTTTTGTACACTGCTGGTCTTTGCTAATGATTAAGAAAGAGTTAGCGTTGGAGCTTATTGAATCTGTGTATTTGACCTGGATGTCAGTATTCAGAGTCACTTGCACGTGGCACCCAAATAATTGTTCACATTCGCACACTGTAATTTTCACTCACATACAGTATATGATCGAAATGCTCACATTGTAGGCTCTGGTAAAGGAGAGCAGTACAGTACACTAAAGAACGCAACGGTATTTGATCAGCTTTATTTTAGCAGATATCACTCCTTTCAAACATGCTCATATCAGCCCTGATAGCAATCCTTAGGCTTTGGGGTGAAAGAACCCAGTCAATGGTGCTGAGAGTGACAAAAATGTTTAATGACTTATTATCATTTTGGGACCAAAAAACGTCTCGGGTTATGTCTATAACCCTGGTTCCCTGAGAGGGAACGAGACACTGAGATCCGTACTGACGTCGTATGTAACGGCGTACCGGAAGGCACATGAGATGGAGGATGAAAGGCCTGCAGAACCACAGATCGAGCCCCATTAGCCGGTACCATGGGCACGTAGCCGGGAACTGGATGCAAGACAGCCTTGACTCCGCTAGGAACAAACTCCAAGCATGTTGGCTGAGAACTCCAGCGCTCGAAGAAAGCCTCGGCCAACCCCTTGAGCACCACTGCCAGATCCCAGGTAGGGACTCTGGAATGAGCCGCAGGCCTCATCCTCTGAGCCCCCCGGAGGAACTGTACAACCTACAGGTGCCTCCCTAGCGATCCATCTCCTATAGGTGAGTGGAACGCCACAACAGTTGCCACATACACCTTAAGCCCGGCGGAGAAGCGATCTTGGAGAAACTCCAGCACTGAAGCCACCGGGCAGTGAACTGGGTCTACCTCACGTTCTCTACACACCTTCCACTTCAGGCTGTACAGTCTACTTGTAGAAGGAGCCCTGGAGCTGAGTAAGGTCTCCACCACACCGGCTGACAAGCCCTCTCCTAGGTACCGGGCCCACTGAGGGGCCAGACCCAGAGGTCCCACAGCTCCGGCCGAGGGTGAAATATTGTGCCCCCCGCCTGAGACAGCAGATCCCTCCTCAGAGGGACCTGCCATGGGAGGCTGTCTAGTAGGTCGACGATGTCGTAGAACCAAACCCTGGTCGGCCACCGGGGTACTAAGAGAAGGCTGACGCCATCCTGGCGGACTCTCTCCAGAACTCCTGGGAGCAGAGCAACCGGGGGAAACGCATACAGACACAGGCTCGGCCACGTCTGTGCCATGGCATCCAACCCCAATGGGGTTGATTCTGGTCCCCGGGGATGTACATCACCCTGAGAGACGACAGTCTCCCCTGGGACCACAGGAGGACCCGGTGCGCCAATCTTCATAGAGGGCACGACCTCAGACCCCCTGATGGTTCAGATACGATACCATGGCCATATTGTCGGATCATATCAGGACATGGTGGCCGCGGAGGTCCAGAAAAAAGCACCTGTAGGCCGCCAACAATTCCAGGCAGTTGATGTGCCAAGAAGAATGCTGGGATCCCCACAGACCTCTCACAAACCGGCCGTCCATGACCGCGCCCCAGCCAGTGAGGGAAGCGTCTGTTGAAATGGTTTTCCGGCAACAAGATGCACCCAAGACCGGCCCCTGCGCCAGGAACCAAGGTGTCCTTCATATGCTGAGGGAACAAAGGCCTCTCCGCATTACCCTGATCATACAGAATGGATTTTCCCTCGGGGAAAACCCCCTGGTCCTCAGCCACCACTGTAGGGGTCTCATGTGGAGCAGACTGAACAGAATTACGTTGGATGCTGCTGCCAAGAGACCCAGCAGTCTCTGGAACTGCTTGACAGTGAGGCTGTGGCCTAGCTTAACCGTGGAAACCGCCACCTGTATGGACTGGATACGTGCGGGGGACAGTTGTGCCCGCATCGTAGTCAAGTCCCATACAACCCCAAGGAACGTAGTCCGCTGGGAGGGTGTCAACACACTTTTCTTGGTGTTGGGTCTCAGCCCCAAGCCACTCATATGGGCCAGTACGACATCTCGATGCCGCACCGCACCGTATGACGTGCCCAGAATGAGCCAGTCGTCGATGTAGTTGACATGGATGCCCTGGAGCCTCAGCGGAGCCAGCGCTGCATCCATGCACTTCGTGAAGGTGCGAGGGGAAAGAGCCAGGCCGAAAGGAAGGACCCGATTCTGGTACGCTTCGCCCCCGAAAGCGACTCGCAAGAGTGTCAGCTCCTTTGCCAGGCTCCCTCAGGAGGGTTGCGAGAGGCAACGCTCTGTTTCTGAACCTTGCGGTGCGAAGAGCTGGATGACTGTGGCCGCTACATCGAACGGTGAAGGAGAAACGCTGGAAGGCTGTCGACTGTCGACTGCTGTCATCTCCTGAGATCTGTCGACGACGGTATTTACCGCACCGGCGAACAGGCCAGAAGGTTAAATCGGGGAAACGAGGAGGAAATGTCCTCTCTCCACACAGACCCTACCAGCCATGGAGCGGTCGATGCTAAGCTGAGCTCGGCCGCCGCGCGTGACAATACCTCCACCAGCTCCTCTAGAGTGGGTGTGGAGTTGCGGCTGCTCCACCTCACCCGCCTCGGTGCTCAAAGCGACTGACTCTTCAGAGGCCGACAGCCGGAGCACCGGATCCCCCGCCCAGCGGGAATATACCGCCTCCGCACAAGGCGGGAGGATATCCGGATCGTATGAGCATGTGTGGCTAACATCCCAGGGTTAAATTGGGATTTGTTATGTGTGGGGTTGGAGAGGGAGGATGTGGGAATGTGCATAATCAAAGTTCTTATGGTGCGCGTGACAATACCTCCACGTTTGGCGTTTGGTCTGGCTGGTCTGGCTGTGATCTTCTTAAGGTCTGCTGCACTTCATACAATCCCTGTGCTTCCTTTTCAGACGTTAATGTGTAACATTATTTCTGTCGTAGGCCTATGTTGCAGGCCCCGGATTGCTCGGACCCAATTTAACCCCCCTTATTCCTCATATCCGCAAATCATTTTCTCTTGTAAAAGTGAAGAACTGTTTGAAAATAAGGACAATAAAGCATAGTTCAAATCTAACCCCTGTATTGCTTGTCCAAGTATGTTTTTCTGTAGTACACATCGAAACAAATTAAGGCTTATGTTAGAACGAATAACATTTTGATTACATTTTATTATTTTTACATTTTATTTTTAAACCATGGGGATAACTAGCTCTACACTAAAATACACAAACAATGCTGCTACAAGTTCTTTACGTGGATAAACAACTGGTGAGGATTCTGATGTTATGCCTGGGACATGTACATTTAGCCTCAGTCATACAGAATTATATTATGTATATAGACATTAAGTAACATTATTTAATTCCCTAAGCCTATTTTTCCTAACTATTTTCCTGAAATTACATGCCCAAATAAATTGAGTATATATTAACAACAACAAAGGCTATATGCATAATCTTGGTCTCAAAAAAAAGCCAAGACCTAGGAGATTACAATAGAAGTGTCAGGGATTCAGGTGTCTATACTCTGTCAGATAAAATGCATCTGGAACACAGTAGAAAAACTGACATTTCTTCCTCCGCCTAAAAAAAACACCTTATTTATAGTGAAAACACATTAGAAACATCAAGGAATGAGCCTAAACTTTGTAGGACTTATTAGAATAATATCTGATAAGTAACTGTGCAAAAGTTGATGCTAAAAAAGTGATACTAAGCAGTTTAATACACATTTTAGCACAGATATTTCCAGGCGAAAACAGCAATTGTGCCATTTGGGCACATTTTGGCACATTTGGCACCATATGTGCCATTGACCTGTCTTAGGTACCAGGCAGGAAAACTAATTATATTTCAGATCACTATGGTAACTCATTCCATGAAATACAACTGTTTTTGAGTCATTTTGAAATTTCACCTAGACTGGAATTTTCTACATTTTCTTATTGTAATAAGGCCACACAACAACAGAAATGAAGTTTGTCTCCAACTGGAGCAGATGTATTTGAACAAAGTATAAACATTATAAAAGAACACACAATAAAACAATTATTTACAAAGCAGCCCATCACAGCAAATAAGACTAACGTGGGGCATCGTGCCACTCCACAAAACAACACTAGAATATGCTTTTCTTATTGTAATAAGGCCACACAACAACAGAAATGAAGTTGTCCAAGACCTCTTCAACCGTGAAGTGTTTTTTGCCATTATTTTCACCAAAAAACCGCCAGAGAACTTATCTAAACTGTCTTCTGTGTGCGCACTGCGTAATGCGTAAATCCAGCTCTGTGGGGCCTATATGACTTTTTACGCGAGGGCATATCTCGGCAACCCATTGGCCGATCTGCATAAATTACACCTCTTTGTGACCGTTAGAGCCAATAGAATCGATTTGTTTCGCTCAGCAACCGCTTAGCAACACCAATCACCATACAGAAGGCAGTAAGACCTGAACCAGTGATTTCTGTTCGTGAGCTCCCTCCCCCTATGAGCCGACTGTTTGTGCTTGTGGAAAAACTCAGGGAGCCGCCAATGATTTCAAACGGACCGTAATACACGGGAGAATATGCTAGAAGCGTCTTTTTCAATCGGAATATAACTTTTGACCAGAAAACACCAAAGGTAAGACATGCTTTATGATATGGTTATGATTTTTTTTTTTTACATTTATGACTCTATATCGCTGATATTTCATCGCATGGCAACGTGATTGGTATCTTTGTTTTCTGCAGAGTCTGCCCTTTCAGGGGGTGTAAAGCTTGTGTGGATTGCTTGAAGTGGTGAAAATAGCCAAATCATGGAATTGTGATTTGCATATTTGTGTGTTTTTGGACATTATGAGTATAATTGTCTAGGTTGTAATTGTGTTTTGGTCTAGTTGTGGATGCTTGGTACTGGCTTTTAGCTCACTTTCTGGCCTTTCTTTTGGTATCTTGTTTGACAGGATTGCTGCTTCCTAGCTTGTGTACTGTTCATTTGAACTGGACAGGACTGCACAGCCCCCTAATTAGGAGCCTTTAGGAAGGGAGAGGTTCTTAAGGCCATTATTACAGGGTTCTTGTTTTAAAATGTGTCAGGTGAAAACTCAACTGGAGACAGACTTCTCAGCTGACTCAAGATGTTTAAGCATTAGCAATTAGCATTAGTTAGCTACATTTATAAAATCGGCTAGCGAGAATAATCCTTTTAATCAACAAAATACATGGGTGTCAGCTAGAAATAAGAAACCTGCTTTTGTTTACTTCTCTGTGGAATCCAAGATGTAGTGTTTCAAAAATTTCTGCAAATTTTGACGTTAAATCTACCACAGTTATTACTGTAAACAGCATATGTGCAGTGCGAGAATGAAAGCTTGACAGGCTTAAAAACAGTAACTAAAGAGGGTGGGTCTTAGAAAAGGGTCAATTAGCAGTAAGTCAGGTTGCACTTCAAATTTGAGATGTGAGGAAATTGCATGCATGCACATGCACGGTTAAGTTTTTCTTTTTATACATCCATGATTCTGGCCCATTTCAAAGGCTAAGTAACTACTGTTCCTACAGTGGCAAGTTTAAGTACATTAGTCAACTATAACTGACCAGACCATGAAATATTAGACTGACTTTATGAATAGTTTATGTTAAGAATATTACCAAACTTCTACCATTAGCTAAGTAGTATTAAGCGATACCATGGATGTAGTAGGTTGTAATTAGTGTGGCATTAAGCAATAACTTATAGGCGAATGACCACAAGTAGTTTGTGTTTTGAATTATTTCATTTACTTACTTGTTTTGAGCAAATGAAGCCGCATTCGAAAAGGAAAAGGAAAAATTTGACTCTGGTTTTTCGTTGCTCTCTATGTGCATACACAGAAGTAGACATACAAATAAAGAAACCGTCACAAGAATGAATGAAAAATGAAAGGACGATTTGCTGCCTTTTCATCTTTACTAGTTAACGCAAGCTAGCTAGACTGCCGCTCAAAGGCTACCAGCAGCTACCGGCAACTTTTAAGGTGGCATATTTTTTTGCTTTTTACTGTCAACTGGTATGCAGGGCCACAGGGAAAGCACCCAAACGCAGACCATACAGGCAGACAGGAGCAGTTCAATGATTTATTGGTAGGTTACTGGCAGGTACAGATAGGTAGGCAGGCAGGTACACAGGCAACAAACTGGTGTAGGTATAGGCAGATGGGCGGTTACAGGTCCAGTACAAGGCAAAAATCAGCATTGCAACTGGGACGAACTCAGTGGCATCTGGTGGACAGCTTGATGATGGCAGGTCTGGTGAGTAAACGGAAACAACATGACCAGGAAGAAGATAGCAGGAGCTGGAGACAGGGACAGATAGAGAGAATAATGCAGAAGACGAGTGTGTGGCTGCAGGAAGGGACTGAGAGGCAAACAGTGACAGTACTGAATGCATGAGTTCAGTCGACACACCTTAAATGTCATTATAACAATTTTGATTATTCCATTTGTTTTTATTGGCTATCTTGCATGACATATGCTGAACTGCTGCTGTTGTAGGGAGCAGACACACATAATTGTAGCTCCGTAGACTGACTAAGTATTGATAACACGCTTAGTATTTTACAAATTATAGTTTTTTTATTTGATGAACTGAGAAGCGAAAATAAACTAAATGGGTTTTATTTCTATAAAAAAAAAATGATGGTGGGGGCAGTGGGCAAGTAATGTAATCGGTGTATGCCCTAACACCGTTTAACACCAGTAACACAGACTACCGCGACAAGCCTACAGTGTTGACACTGTCTTTACTGTGTGGACTAGTACTGACCACAGACCAGCACAGGCAGATGTACTGTATAAGACCGCTGCTCTGCGTGGCATTTCAACATATTCATTTGCATAAAGCATAGGGGTTGTGTCAGTTGCAGGAAGGGAGAGATAGAGAAATCTTTAGCCAAATAATAGCAACACTCACTACACAGAAATTGTATATTTGAAGAAAATATACCTTCGAGATCAGGCACCTGGTCCGCCTGGCGGTCGCAGACTCAGGTCGCACAGCTGGAAAGCTCTGGACTGGAGGGAACAAGGATGGACTACGTGGAGTCGTAGTCATAGTCCGGTCGTCAGTTATTGATGCCTCATCACATGTTTGGGTACATGTTTTCCCTCCCTTTGTTTTTGTAAAAACAAAGGGAGGGAAAAGATCAAACAAACTATTTACATATTTATAAGCTATATGAACACTCTAATCATGAGATCCAAAGTGAAAGAGAAGCTCAAACCTGCCTGCCCCACATACCACACCTACTATCTGCATAGTGTATCTGTTACACGAGGACAGACAAGACACTGGCGCTGTTGGCAGAGCTAAGGACTGTTATTACTCTGGGCAGCATGCATGGGAATGAATTACAATATCATGTATGGATATATTTCTCGCCTTTTCCTTTTAGGTCTGAATAGTTTGACAACCTTGCCAAGTTTGTAACACTGTGTGTGTGTGTGTGTGTGTGTGTGTGTCTGTGGAGAGAGGAGCTGCCCGAGCCCAGCCCACGGTAAAACTCTACACAGAGAGCAGACGATGAGAGGACAGAAGAAGCACGAAAATTGTGTCTCAGTATAGTTTTTTTCTGTTCATTCGGCTTAGGCGCTGTGAAAAAACACTTATTAAGCATTGCACCCCAAGTCTTATAATCGTAGAGACCCTACGGTTTATTCTGGCATTATGTTGGCGGCATTCTTATGTAAACAAACATGCATGTAAACACAACAGGCATATATCACACAATAAGTCGATAACGTAACTATCGCAACAGGCCTAGTTCTTACAGAAGGTTTTTAAGGAACATGCAACAATTTCCTTAACCAACAGAGTGTGGTCCATGAGGCACTCAGGGTCAACAAGTGTGGTCACATGCAACAGCTGTGGGGAACACTACATCAGTGAAACAAAAAGGACTCTGGACAAGAAACTGAATGAACAGCAGAAACAGACAACATCAGCTATATGTGAACACTGGACCAAACCACTTACAGCATCCACTGGGAAGAGGTCAGGAGTCAGTAGAGAGCTAGATAAAGGCCAAGGAGGACAATGACATCTGACACCAGAGACCATCTATGAACAGAGGGGAGTTACCATCTTCCCCCAGGTATGACTGCAGTTCCATACAGTTAAAAGCTGTAAAAGTTAGTGAGTGTAAGTTAACCATCTCAACATCCCTCCAATCCTCATCCGCTGGATTCACAATTTCCTCAGCAACAGACCACAGGCTGTTAGAATAGGCACAGTATCATCATCAAGCGCCATCACCAACACCCCTCAGCGCTGTGTTCTCAGTCCCTTCGTTTACACCCTCTAAACAAATTACTGTAGCAGCCCTTCATCCATCCCCACATACTTCAAATATTCTGATGACGCTGCCTTACCTGCCTTACTCTGTGAAAACCTATCAAAACTATTTCTTACTTCACACAATGTTGCAGTGATAACCGCCCACAGCTGAAGGTGGACAAAACACTGAGAACTGGTCATCAGCACATCAAACACAGCACACACTGGACTGAACCCCACCTCCATCCATGGCAAGACAGTTGAGCAGGTGAACAGCTTCAAATATATTGGACTCATTTTAGACAAACTGAGTTTTGATCAACACATCACTTCTATTCATAAACAATCTCAGCAAAGACTCAGACTGTTGCACCCCACCTCTTGATGTTTTACAAAAGCATAATTCAACCTTTCCTGCTGTACCTACCCTGCTTCTTTATCATGTTAACCATCTGCAGGTAGCCAGCAGCCCTTGGCCTCGCATGGAGTGGCTAACGTTACTCCTGCTGAAGTCTCTGTCCTGACTTCACCTCGTCCCCCCTCCTGAGCGCCTGTAGTTGGCATCAAGGACACTACTCTAAAAGGGTTTATATCCTATGTATCAATAGGAATTTCTCAGTGATCATAGGTAATGCCTCCTCTTCTGTGGCACCTCTCACCTGTGGTGTTGCCCAAGGGTCCATCCTTGGCCCCTTGTTGTTCTGTATATACACATGCTGCCTCTGGGACTCTGGGACAGATCATAACTAATCATAAAATCCAGTACCATTGTTATTCAGATGACACACTAACTATTTTAATTCATTGTATTCTGGTTTGAGCCAAAAAACTTTCTCATGCCTTGAGCTGGTAAAAAATGCAGCCGCTCTGACTTTTAACAAATATCAATAAGTTTCAAATGATTTTAAGAATTTAGTGATCACCTTTAAAGCACTTCATGGTTCAGCTCCTAGCTACATTGCTGAACTGCTGCTCCACTATGAGCCAGGGTGCAGCCTCAGATCCTTAGGCAGGGCTCTGCTAGCTAGCTGTTCCTGAGTCCCGGTTCAAAACTAAAGGTGACTTGACTTTTGCAGTCAGGGCCCCTCTGCTCTGGAATTGTCTGCTCGAGGATCTGAGGCTTGCTGAATCAGTGAAATCTTTAAAATCACTTCTAATAATGTATCTTTTCAAAAAAGCCTTTAATTAATTCTGGTGTTTTATTGCCAACTTTATCTGTTTTATTATTAAAATTTTTAATTTATTGATGGGGTTTTTATTTTATTTTATTATGTTTTATTTAATTTAATTGTATCACTGTGTGTTTAAATGCCTGATTGTATTTGCTCAGTCCTGAAATGTTTAAGCCTGATTCAACCATTTAAAGGCATTTTTAAAATTTTGATTTTTAAAAATGCTGCATAAATAAAGTTTATTATTATTATTATTATTATTTATCTCCAACAAAAACTTACTTGCATTGCATCACACAAACGGTTGTAGTTTTAACTTTGCATGGAAACACATCGCTTGGGAAATTAAATGAACTTCTATATGGGTATATAGAGGCAACATGAGAAAAGAACTGCTCAGTCAAAGCTGAAAATATGGTGCTCAACAGTAACACACCTGCAGACTTCAAGCTTGTCAGAGACAAGCAACTGCCTGCCTCTTTGTATCTGTATGTGTTAATGCATCATGAGACGGTTAGTGAGGTCTCCCCCCAGAGAGATACAACTAGAGCTTTCTGCTGTGGCGGAGTATAGGGGGTTATGTGTTTAGCCATTCACATAAACACATACATAAAGTTAAAAGTGGAAGAGCAGCCATTGCCTGCACCTGATCCCTCCTGACCACTGTTCACCCTCTTTTCACTTTTTGTTTCATCAGTCTCTTTCTATCCAGCTCCAACTGACTCAACAGAATTTTTTGTTGCACTTCAACCTCCATTCATTTATCTTTTTTCTCATCTTTCTCTCAGACAAGCACGTATATCATTCCATTGCTACAGTGTAATCACCAACACTCTTTCATTGACACATTCCTAAGCAGCCCACCTGTCATAAGAAGAATGGTCCAGTGTATGCAAAGTTAGGTGGGAAACATCAGCATTAAACATGGCTGTACTGACCTCACGACCTTTCAACCTTGACCCACACAGCATCTACCCACATAATTCCTCTCCTTCACACTCACCCATACACAAACATGAAGTACACACAGCTTAATAGAGATCCATTGTCAAACATTTCACAACAAGTCTCAGCCTGTCCACCCCCCTACCCTACACACACACACACACACACAATGTTGTTACCAGAGGTTTTTTGTTTTTTTTAGGCACATGCAATTTCCTAAAACCAACAAAATGTGGTCCATGTGATCCATGTGTCCACACAGATATACACTCCCACTGCCTAACGTGAACGGGGTAAGTGGTTGTTAGTACAGGGACACTTCATCATTGTAATTGGGGAAGTCACTTTGCAAAATTGCGTTTTCAGATAGAGCAAATGTCTTCACTGCTGATAGTAATGAACTTCCTCCATTAGCAGATGCAGAGATCCAATGCAATCTCTCATCTCTACCTGATTATACTGCAATGTAGTCTCCAAAATGGACATGAACCAAGTGGCAAAATTATTGTATATTAGTATTTTTCTGCATGTGGGAAAAATAGAAAGAAAAAGCGGTACATAGGATGTTGACAGAAAAAGACAGAGATCCAGGGATGGTGTTGTGAAAACTAGAGTTTAGTTTCAATTTAGTTGCCAAGCCCATTGAACTAAAATCAGAGCCTGTATTTAGAATGGAGATGTGATGTTTGTATGTAATGCAAATACTACTATAACAGTCTGTGTTATAGTATTTGACATGAAGAATACAGTGGACTGTATAAACATAAACAACATAAAAGGTTCACAAATATACAAAGACAATATCAATAAAAAATAACTGAAACTGCATTGATCACAGTTAGTTTATTATACTTTTACATCCCAGTATGTAACCAAACCTAGCAATCAGTCAGCAATAGCCTACTGCACAAGTACTGACAGTTCTAATGTAACTGTTACAGTCATCAGACTAAATCATCTCATTCCCTCTTTTCCTAGAATTACTCTGAATCATGTCAGTGCATTTGAGGACTTTTATAAGACTAATGGCTGCTGTTGGGTAGGTGACCATGAACTAAGACCATCCTCTGGAAGGGTCACTAGCATTTACTACATACAATCATTTAATGATCAAATCCAGGCATTCAGTGCCATTCAGGATGACATTATTGCTACATAAAAAACAAAGCTCTATCGAAATAGGTATGAAAGCAAGGAAATAGTCGTGAAGCCTCTCAGTGTGCTGTATCAATACTTATTATTTAAACAACTCTTGACAGAACACATAGGCCTATTCTGAAATCCAGTACCTGCTGTGAAAGAGAAATGCCACTGTTTTACTCATGTGATCATGTGAAGTGAAACAAGCACAGACTAATTACCCCTTTCTGCCTTTGAGCTAAGGGCACGATTTGGCAGCCTGATACAGGACATATAAGGCAAGAGAAGCCTGCTGGACTGAACAAAGAATCTGATGGGGGGGCCTTAGATAAAATAGACATTTGGAAATAGTGGCAGTAGGATGACTATACAAACATGTGAAATCATGTGTGGTGTGGAACTTGTCTATACTGAAACTGCTTTATTATTATTTTTTTCAGTCTTTATGATAAAAAACAAACAAAAAACCCAATGTAGTGATGGTGCTAATGAAAGAGGTGTATGAAAGAGGTCTGTGGTGGTTATTGCAGAAGGTTTATTTTTCCTAACTCTTCTTATTCCCAAATTTGCTGGTAAATTCATGTCAGACTAATGACCCCCAAGTCAATTTTACATAAGGGTAACAACAGCTACTTAGGGACCTTCTAACATATTTGTAACTCTTTCTACTTGGGCTCAGTCTAGAGCTGTCACTTCTTACAAGCCTTTTTGACAAACAACATTTCGACATGTCACAATGGTAAAAGCACAGATGTAATTAATAAAAAGAATGATGGCTGAACAGAGCCATTGTTAATGTTATTAGTTACACCAGTGCTTTTCATGCAAAATATCAAACCAGTCGAAATGTCTGCTGTGAAAAAGAACTATGAAAAATCAAATAAGCGTTTGATCATGAAAAACACTATATGTCTGAATTCAAATCAGAACTTTTTAAACATTTTTTAAGCAAAAAGGACAACCGTTCTCTGGCTCCAGCTTCTAAAATGTGAAAATTTGCAGCTTTTTTTGTCACTAAGACCCCAAGATGGCGACGCCTGCTCTACGCATATTGGATACCTACAGCTGACTAGAACTTGTGGACATTGCATCTCACAATTCTCAAGTTTATAGGCAATCTCTGGTTCCAAGACATTGGAGGCTCCTAACCCGTCTCTGGTAAGACCAGAGGCGGGCGACTGTGCATTTATTTAAACAAAGCTTGGTCCACAGACACTACTACAACCGAGGGTCACTGCTCTGCTTATCTAGAATATCTCATGGTTAAGTGTAGACCTTTCTATCTGCCCAGAGAGTTTACATCAACTGAAGCTGAAATCAGACAATAACACTTAAAATGAGTAATCCAGAACAAAAAAGTGTTGAAAATAGCATGATTATAGTGGTTATTTTATTAATTTTAATAGCTGTAAGTGTACATTATGCTCAGTTGGCATGGACATTACATAACAGGCATCAGGAGTTTATCCACTCTTGTTTTTTTTCCCCCTGCCTGTATTTGGGACTAGCCTTTATTTGTTCGTGGGGACCACGCCCCTGACCATTATTTGACACCTGGCTTTTATTTGACTACCAGCTTTCATTTGAGGTAATACAGTTTAAGGCATTTACTATAATAGTGTCATAAAATTTACAGAAAAACACAAATCATCAATCGCAATTATTTGTATGACAATTGTCAACTAAACTTACATGATTGTGACTGCCCTAACCCTGACTGAGTGTGATATTGATCTTCTCATCTCACTCGCAGAAGGAAAGCAAATTATCCTGTTTTCCAAAATGTTTAACTATTCCTTTAAACATAAATGGAGATGTACAACCTGACAACCTCCCTGTAAAATCAAATGATGCCTGAAAATAACCGTAAGCTCCCACAAATAACTAGAGAGGCTACTTTACATTTGTATTATATATTTCTGAAAAATTCCCATTTTAAAATTTATTTTTCTCCACTGAGCAAACACTCAATTTGTCTTCTGCCACTGTGAATATGTGGGCTGGCATATGGAAATACTTGCATTCCAGGGCAATATGTTATTGTCTTTCTGCCCACCCCCTGTCTGAAATCATGGAGAAATTATTAATATATTTGCAGGATGTAGAATATGAGCCGCTTGAAAAAGGGCTGTGCTGAACACATGACTGAACTGCAAGTTATTAGATAGATATGTTCTGCAGTTGAATATAGGATTTGCCTCCCTCTGCTTTCAAACAAAACAGTGCACCTGAAGTCATCACTTATTTGCGGATGTTTGTGGATGAATAACCTGCAGTTGGGGAATTTGACAAGGTGAATAAGACGTTGAACAAGTGCATGAGAACATCTCCAAAAATCAGTCCCAAGACTTGTAGGGTGTGTTTCTGGAGGAGATGATGCATGCTGAAGCTATGCCAGCAGTTAAGTTATATTAATACTGGGATTCAGAATGAAAACTTACCTTTAACTGACAGTTAACCTCTCCCTACCATGTAAACACTAATATACGAGCAGCGTCATTAAAAAGGTACAATAAGACTATGAAGCATTTTGCTTATCAATAATTTTTTTGCCAATTTGTCAATGGGTTGTAACATAACTTAAAGTATGAGACATTACCCGACATTTTTGGTTGCCTGTAACAGCCTGTAGCCTGATTTCTATGTGAAGGACTGGGGTCGGTATTTCAGGGAAAATCCAAAGGATGTGATGTTTATGCACGTTGCCAAGTGCCTTCTCTCTTCAAATAACATATCCCCTAGCGTAGACTTGGCTAGCTTGCCAAATTACTTTACTGTGACCCACGTATTATGACGAACAATGTTGATTTTATCCAACAATAAATTATGTAACGGTACAAAGAAAAGGTGTATAACGATTGCTTTCTACTAGTCAAGAGCAATGCAAGGCAGTTGTGACCAACTAACGAACTGTAACCTGAGCTAAGCTGTGGTTTTCCAGTTGGCAAATTGGACTTCAAAATAAAAAGGAATAAAAGAACTTGCCATTGGATTAAAAGAACGTACCAGGTTACGTATGTAACCATGGTTCCCTGATAGGGAACCCGCAGAAATACCATCTTTAAGGCCAGACACTTGTCTGATGCATGGTCCAGTGGCTTGAACGGTGCTGTGGTCAATCCATCCAGCGCCACTGTCAGATCCCACAGAGGGACTCTGACTTGAACCGGAGGTCTCATCCTCAAGGTGCCACGAAGGAAACTGGTAACAAAGCGGTGCTTCCCAAGCAAGCAGCAATCCATCAAACTGTGGAATGCTGCGAACCCAGCCACATACACCTTAAGTGTAGTGGGGGAGAGTCCAGCCGAAAACCGGCTATGGAGGAACTCCAGCACTGAAGTCATCGGGCAATGAACTGGGTCAAGATGGTGCTCCAGGCACCATGTAGTGAACATTTTTCACTTGTCCGCATGCAGTTTCCTCGTGGAGGGGGCTCTAGATGGTCTCAACTACCTTGGTAGAGAGACCGCTAGCTCGGAGATGGTCCCCCTCAGGGGCCAGACCCACAGCTTCCATTTCCCCCGGTGGGGATGGAATATTTGGCCTTGGCCCTGCGACAGCAGGTCCCTCCTGATGAGAATTTCCCACGGGGGGCCGTCCAGGAGGGCTGCCAGGCCCGAGAACCAGATTCTGGCGGGCCAGAATGGGGCCACGAGCAGCAGCTGGGCCCCTGTTCGGTGAACCTTCTCTAGAACCCCCGGGAGCAGAGCAATCGGGGGAAAAGCGTACAGCCTCGGCCACGGCTGTGCCATGGCATCCAGCCCCAGGGGCACAGGATACACAAGGGAGAACCAGAGGGGGCAGTGCGCATTGTCTGAGGACGCGAACAGGTCCACTTGTGCTCTGCCGAATCTCCTCTAAATCATCTGCACCGTCTCGGGGTGCAGTCTCCATTCCCCGGGCCTCGGTCCCTGCCTCGACAGGATGTCTGCTCCCACATTGAGGTACCCAGGTATGAAAAGTGCTCTGAGAGACCACAAAAAGGATCTGGCGCACCAGTCTGCACAGAGGGTGCGACCTCAGACCACCTTGTCGATTTATGTAGGAGACCACCGCTGTGAGTGAGCAGCACCAAGTTCCTGGGTGTGCACATCACAGAGGACCTCTCCTGGACCGACAACACTGCAGCACTGGCCAACAAATCACAGCAGCGTCTGTACTTCCTCCGCAAACTGAGGAGAGCCAGAGCCCCACCCCCCATCATGTACACCTTCTACAGAGGCACCATCAAGAGTATTCTGACTAGCTGCATCACTGTGTGGTATGGCACCTGCAACACGTCCTGCCGGAAGACTCTGCAACGCATAGTGAGAGCAGCTGAGAAGATCATTGGTGTATCTCTTCCCTCCCTCCAGGACATTTATGGAACCCGTCTCACTCGCAAAGCCCT
>CM022492.1:2619411-2632843 GCA_011952105.1 Coreoperca whiteheadi | reverse complement strand
CTATTCCCTTATTGTATAGTTTTAGCTTATATTTTATATTTGATCTAGATTTTAGGCTCTACTGTTAGTGTTATCTGTATGCACCGGGGGTCTGAGAGTAACGCAATTTCGATTCTCTGTATGTATGTACTGTACATGTGGAAGAATTGACAATAAAGCAGACTTGACTTGACTTGACTTGACTGTGTTATCGGAGCGGACAAGCACGTGGTGGCACCTGAGGTCTGGAAGAAAGTGCCGTAATGCCAACAAGACCGCTCGCATCTCCAGGCAATTTATGTGCCATAGATGCGCGGTCAACCACAGACCTCAGGCTGTGCGGCCTTTCAAAACCGCACCTCATCCGGTGCTGGAGGTGTCCGTTGAAAGTGTGCGACGGTAATACACCATTCCCAGCACTGGGCCCTGGGTCAGGAACACCCGTTGTCTCCACCTGCATGTAACCTTGATCAGGCGAAAAGGATTGCTCCCCGGGGAAAGTCCGGCGTCCCTGAGCCACCACTGCAGATGCCTCATGTGCAGCAATCCAAGCGGAATCACGGTGGATGCTGCAGCCATGAGGCCTATAAGTCTCTGAAACTGAAGTGCAGTGAGATGTCGGCCTAGCTGCACCCTGAGTACCATAGTCAGGATTGACTTGACGCATGCGGGAGATAGACACTACTCCTAGGAACATTAATCCTTTGTGTTGGAGTGAGCGTGCTCTTGCTTCTGTTGAGCCTCAACCTCAAGCACCTCAAGTGCGCAAGTACAACATCTCGATGCCGTGCCGCGTGAGATGAGACTGGGATAAAATCAACCAGTCGTCCAAAAAAAACTGAGGATGCGGATGCCCTGGACTCTGAGAAGAGCCAGGGCAGAGTCCATACACTCCTTGAAGGTGCGAAGGGAGAGTGCTAGGCCGAAGGGAAGCACCCGATATTGGTAAGCTTTGCCCCCGAAAGCGAACTGCAGGAACTTCCGGTGTCCCGGAATGATAGAGATGTGAATGTACGCGTCCTTTAGATTGACTGTGACAAACCAGTCCTCGGACTGAATCAGACTCACAATCATAGGGATCGTCAGCATCCGGAACCGAAGTCTCCTCAGAGAACGGTTCAGGTGACGAAGATCTAAAACGGGACGCAAACCATCGTCTCTCTCGGGACTATGAAGTGCTGTAGAACCCAGTATGCATCCCTCAGGTGGGGATTTGTTTTATGGCCCCATTGTACAAGAGAGAATGTATTTCTCGCTCCATCACCTATGCTTGTACTTGGTCGACCCCTATTTCCAAGATTCCTCGGAATCATGGGGGTGTGGACTGGAACCGAAGCTTGTAACCTTGTCGGACAGTGCGCAAACTCAGTGCGACACGCCGGGTCAAGCTTCTCAAGCGGGCAGAAGAGTCCCTCAGGGGAACCAACCGCTCAAGCCTGGGGTACCTGGAGTGGCGGCATCGGTTACCCGAAGCGCTGCAGCGGCGGGAAATCCCCGAGGATCGGCATGTACATGCCTGACCGCCCCCCGAACCTGCAATGTGAGAGCTGCGGTACCCCGAAGCGATCGAAGGGCCGGATTTAACTGGAAAGGAACGTCCTCAGTAGAGGACGCAACTCCGACCTGACTGCTGCACAGTCGTGGAGGTCTAAAGGCAGCGGTTGCACAGAACTCGTCATGCCCCGAAGCACCACCGGCGGCAGGGCTAAGAGGCTGAGCTCCCGAGGGCACAATGGTGGAGCAGCCATGTGCTTAAACCCGATGAGGGAGGCACCCTCCGAGGCCCGACGCTCGAGTCAGGGCCTCTTCTATGAGGCCTGCTGGGCGAGAAGCACGGCCCTCAGGTCCATCTTCTCCCTCTTAGGTCCTCTCCGAGCAGGCTGGAGCGAGCCCCTTGGCCGCCAGGGAGCCAGCATGTAAGAGCTGCGAGATTTCTAAGGCTGAGGTGGTCCACCCTCAGCTCAGGCCTGAGACCTCTGGCGACGGAAACCGTCGTCCTAGCACGGTGGAGCTCCGTCCCATCCTCGGATGTGAGGGCCCCGCCAAAGACGAGGTCCTAAGCAGGTTGGCTGGTCACACCCGCACGCATGCCATGGCGTGCGGACATGCCAAGCCTGACCCGCTGCCCCATATGCCTTGCCCATTAAAGTCAATGTAGTATGACAAGGCCTACTAGGCAACGTCGGGGTCTTAAGGGAGGACGCGGCCTGGGCAATAAACGCCACCAGCGTCTCCCCACCCTAGCCGTTGTCCTTGCACCCACTCGACGCACACTGGCGACCAGTCGGGCTAGAAAACCGTGCAAAATACAGCCTGGACCAGGATTTCGACACCTCGGTGTGGAGATCCAGAAGAAAGGCAGGTTCCGACGTGGGCGTGGAGTTGTGGCTAGAAGGAAACCACCGAGCTACTCCAGCGTGTCCTGCTGCTCCGCTGGCCAGGCGATATTGAGCCTAGCCACCATTTTCCTCTCTTGGGAAAATCACCTCCAGCAGCTTCTCATGCTGCAGTGACTGGGCTGACGAGCCACCCACGTCACCACCTTCCACGCTCAGGACATCCAGGTCCTCGGAACTGGATCCTCTCTGCACGGGCTCCACATCCAGGGCGGAAGACGCTGAAGGCTCAGCCTGGCTTCCGGATCCCGAATGTGGGTAGACTGTTTCAACAAACAACAAACATTCAGTCGAGAGCAGAGCGTCTTGTCTCTCCTCAGAGATGGAACTTACCTTGCTCGCAGTCACCCCTCAGGGCTGACAGAGCCTGCTCGCCGTGCAGACAGCAGACACAAGTGTGCGGCCTCTGAACAAGTCCCAACGCTCTTGCTGAAGATCAGAAGACTGACGACAACAGTGAAGCCGGCTCCCTTTATACTTCCGGTTCCGCCGGCGTACGTCACGTGTTGACGTTAAACCTAATCAAGATTGGTCTAAGTTGATACAGAGATTCAGAGGCAGTCACGCTAAAGGCGTTCCCCATAGCGTCAGCTGATGCAGCGTCTCGTTCCCTTGAAAGGGAACTAAAGGCATAACTCTAAACAGACTTTTCCATTAATAAGGATCATGTTAAAAACCCACTGGAACACATTGAATATGAAGAGTGACTACAATAAACAACTTGCAATATAGTTTAAAACCATTACAAACATACAAACAACTAACTCTGAGGCCTATGTTAATTAGTCACACGTTACTATTATGTTGTGGCAAACAGAGAAAAGACCCAAGCACAGACAGAGGTGGCAGGATGATGGGTGGTGTTTAATTGTATGCAGGTAGAAATCAAAACTTACAGGTAAACAGAACCAACACAACAACGATGATGACAAACCAACAAAAAAAAAAACAAAACAATGGAAGTATATGTAAGTAGAGCTAATGAGGAAATGAACTGCAGGCGAGGAATGGAATCACTCACTGCAGGCTGATGAGGGAGAGTGAAACCAGGTGTGAGCATGGTGGAGCAATCAGGGGTTATTGCAGGGCAAGAGAGACTGAATGGCAGGAAACAAACACACATGAGGGAAGAGACAAATTACACAACACCCAACTCAACCCAAAACCACAACAGAAACTCCACATAATACAGAAAATAACTGAACCATCCCAAAACCGTGACAACTATATCTACAGAATTAGAAAGAATGAAAGGCAGGGGGCAGCAGTCTAAGCAGAGACGCCCGGATTCCTTCTCCCCAAACACTTCCTCGAGCTCTTCCGGGGGAATACCGAGGCTTTCCCAGGCCATAAGTGGAAGAAGATGGATGGATAGATGAAAGGCATTTCCTTTCAAAACATGTTTGCTGTTGCAGATTCGTAATAGATACATGTCAATTTTAGAAGACAGGGTTGCCACCGTCCCATATGAATAGATACTGTGCAGTATATACCTATCAAATAGCATTCACCTATAGCCCTAATCAATACAGTTGCATAAAGATTTAGTGTGTTACGATAAACAATTATCCTCTATTTCAGATACACTGAGCTGGCAGTTAAGTATAACAAAACACAATGCAATCCAACACAACAACACCACAGACAGTGGTTTAAAGTAATAACTATACCGTTTTAACACCTCTGTAACAACGTCAACAAAAACAGAAAGCTTTTTTAGAAAGTTGCCCCTCTAAAAAAGAAGATAAGTCAACAAAGAGGGTGAGCGCCATGGTATAACCCCCAAACCAACAAATTAAAGAAAATATCGCAAAAACTTGAAATTAAATGGCGTACCAACAATCTCGAAGAATCTCGTTTAGACTTGTAAGATAGTCTTAAAACGTATAGCCCTCCATAATGCCAGAGCAACATACTACTCATCATTAATAGAGGAAAATAAAAACAACCCCAGGTTTATTTTCAGCACTGTAGCCAAGTTGACAGAGTCACTGCTCCATTGTGCCATGTATTCCTATAGCCCTCAGTAGTAACGACTTAATGGACTTCACTGATAAAATATAAACTATTAGGGACCAAATTTATCATGTCCTGCCTTCAACTGGTACCAAACTATCCTCAAACACAGACACCTTCGAAACAGCTGTAAAACCTGATATATACTATGAGTACTTCTCTCCTGTCGACCTTATTCAACTAACCTCAACGATTTCTTCATCTAAGCCATCAACCTGTCTCTTAAACCCCATCCCAACTAGACTGCTTAAAGACGTTTTACCCTTAGTTAGCACTTCTTTACTATATCTGATCAATCTGTCTTTATTAACAGGCTATTTACCACAGTATTTTAAAATAGCTGTAATTAAACCTCTTCTTAAAAAGCCCACTCTTGATCCGGGGGTTTTAGCCAACTATAGACCTATAATTAACCTTCCCATTATCTCTTAGGTCCTTGAGAAAACAGTTGCCAATCAGATATGTGACCTTCTAAATAACAGTAGTATATTTGAGGATTTTAAGTCAGGATTTAGAATGCATCACAGCATAGACAAAGCACTGTTGATAATTACAAATTACCTTTTAATTGCATCAGACAATGGACTTTTCTTGTTAGATCTAATTGCTGCAATTGACACCACTGACCATCACATTCTATTACAGAGACTGGAACATTTAATTGGCATTAAAGGAAACGCACTAAGTTGCTTAAAATTCTATCTATCAGACCGATCTCAGTTTGTACGTTAACGATGAATCTTCTGAGCACGCCAAAGTTAGTCACGGAGTTCTGCAAAGTTCTGTGCTTGGACCAATTCTATTTGCATTATATATGCTTCTTTTAGGCAATATTATTATGAAACACTCCATAAAGTTTCATTTTTATGCAGATGATACCCAATTATATCTATTGGTTAACCTAGATGTAACAAATCAGTTAGCTAGACTTCGAGAAAATAATTGTACTTGGCCCCAAACACCTCCGAGATATGTTATCCAAACATATAGTTACTCTGAATGGCATTGGCCTGGCCTCCAGCAGCACCGTAAGGAACCTAGGAGTTATCTTTGATCAGGATTAGTCCTTTAACTCCCACATGAAACAAACATCATGGACTGCCTTTTTGCACCTGCGTCACATTGTTAAAATCAGGCCATTCTGTCTAAAAATTCTAAAGAAATACTAGTCCATTCATTTGTTACTTCTAGGCTGGATTATTGCAATTGCATATTATCAGTCTGCCCGATTAAGTCCCTTAAGACTCTCCAGTTGATCCAGAATGCTGCGTATGTGTATTGACAAGAACTAGGAAAGGAGATCAATATTAGCTTCTCTGCTCTGGCTCCCTTTATAATCTATAATAGAAGTTAAATTCCTTCTCCTCAACTACAAAGTTCTTAATATTCAGGCACCATTGTGTCTTAAATAACTCATGGTACCTTATTAGCCCCACTAGAACACTATGTTCTCAGGGTTACTTCTGGTTCCTAGAGTCTCCAAAAGTAAAATGGGAGTCAGAGTCTTCAGCTATCAAGTTCCTCTCCTGTGGAATCAGATCCCAGTTTGAGTTCAGGAGACAGACATCATCTCCAGATTTAAGAGTAGGGTTAAGATTTTCCTCTTTAATAAAGCTTACAGTTAAGGCTGGCTCAGGTGAGTCCTGAACCATGCTTTAGTTATGCTGCTATAGGCTTAAACTGCCTGGAAGACTTCCCATGATGCACCTCTCTCCTCTCACACTCTTCATCTGAAAGCATTCTTATCACATTAGTGCATGTTACTAACTTGACAACTTGGAAAAACTCGCCAAAATCTCTTATAGTTTTGTGCTTTCTCATCTCTCTCCTTCTCATAGTCTGGATCTATGATTGCAAGGCACCTTCTGTTTCTGCTCGACAACTGCCACTACAATTATTATTATTAGCCTTATTACCTCCTTCTCAATCTCTTTCTGACTCTCAACCAAACTGGCAGTGGCCGATGGCTGCCCACCCTGATTTTAGTTTTGCTCAAGATTTCTGCCTCTTAAAAGGAAGTTTTTCCTTGACACTGTCGCCAAGTGCTTGCTCATGGTGGTAATTGTTTGGTTGGGTCTCAGTAAATAATATCATAAAGAGTACAGTCTAGACCTGCTTTATAGGACAAGTGCAATGATATAACTTCTCTGATGAATTGGCACTATATAAATACAATTGAATTTAACTGATGATGGTTTTGACCAATGTCCACTTATTTATTGCACCAAGGTGACATTTCGAGCACAACTGCTCTTTATCAGATCCAGCAATTACGATTCCCTCAAAACATATTTGGTAACATATTACAACAAAAGTGGCAAGGGCACTTAAGCTGGAACATGCAGTTGGCTGTTGCAGATTGAAACAATAACCTTCTGACCTTACATTTTTATCAACCAATGCACACAATCTCTCTCTCTCTATCTCTCTCTCTCTCTCTCTCTCTCAATCACTCACTCAGACACACACACACGTTTGTTTCACTATCCCCCTAGCCCCTTACCCTAAACCTAACCATCACAACTAAATGCCTAAACCTAAAACCAAGTCTTAACCCTCAAAAACCAGTCTCTACCCGTGTCCCCCACATGGACACAAGTCCCCAAGGGTCTGTGTGCATTCAGGTTTAAGTCCCCACCGGGATATAAGAACATGAAACACATATACACACATAAAGCTGTCAAAACTTATGGTGTGTTATTTTCCATTATTGCTTCTCTCTCGACCTTTGTGTCTGACTGTTCTTTGATGTACATACAGTTACACACAAATGACCATCTTCTTTTACAGATTCATATTGTTTCCTCACGGCCTAGTAAATACCATTCTACCGCCACCTACCATAAATATACCAATCATGCTTTAGATGACAAAAAAGGATATTGTAGGAAAAACAAATGAAACATGTTGTCTGTGATCATTTTAAAGATATGTTCAGTGTGAATAATTTATGAATTTGCAGAGAAATTCATTGAAGATTTCTATATCATGTTGAAAAAATGTAATCTAAAGCTATTTAATGTTACAAAATACTATGTAGTATTTAAAGGTAATTTTGAGTAGATAGGGTTGCAATGCCAGATCCAGTTTTTGCACTCAATGTCATTTGCCATCAGTGTGCGTCTCATTCTTTGTTGGACTGCTCTCTGTTGCACATGTATATAAATCCAATTACATTGATTGTTGTATGTTTTACCTTTTTTTTAAAAAAACTATGAGGTATTTTATTGCATGTAGTCTGTCTGCCTTTACATATTACTGTGTGCTGTTTTATGGACTTAAGTGGGAGAATTGTCATGCCTGAAGGAGTGTGTGCACTCATGGTCAGTGGAGCGAGAGACACTGCCCCAATGCTGATGTTGGGCGGCAGTGCCCTCAGGACAGAGGAAGGAGCATGCGCATACATGTACATACACTTGCACACACTAGCACACACTGAGTCATTCTGTAATAACAGGACATAGAATCATGGGGAAGAGAGAGAGAAAGTGAGAGTGTAGATGTACACTCTCATACACCCTCTACTGGCCTCACATTGCTCTCACAGACACACAAACTCAAACACACACACGTGTCACAACTACCAAGGGGACTCCTGATGATATTGCAAAGAGCTCCCCACAATGAAAAGAAACACACACACACATGCAGACAAAGTTGAGTCTTTTCAGGGAATTATGATTTGTGTCTGTCATCCCATCAACCAGCCTTACTGTAAGCTGATGTGGGACAAACCATCTATTGTTTACTTGATGATAGATGAGAAGATGATAATGTACAAAATGAATAAATTAGTGTAACTGAGACAATTTGTGGCACCATTCCTGATGAAAAAGTCATTGCAGATTAGTTTTAATAATTAATTTCCATCCTGCTATATCACTTTTGACATGCAATCACGCATCATGGAGCACGGGAGGATGGTTAAATTATGTTATGTAAGCACTGGTCCAGCTTACATCAGCCAACATCATCTGACATCATGATGTCAGTTTGGATTTTGGATGCTTTTTCTGTTTGCGCTTACTTGGTCCTGAAGTTTGGTTTTATTTTTGTTTGATGGTCATGCTTTTGAGCAACAGGAAATTACTTATAATCCTTCAAATCACAATGTCATATTGGCTACAGGAATAATCCTGAAAGTGTTGATATACAGTGAGTTATAAGGTTGACTGATATGGGGTTTTTGAAAGGTGTTGGGATTCACAATGGTTAAAGGGGCACCAAACTGTGTAGGTGCAATCAATTAGTTATGTCTATCAGAATTATGAAAGATCATCATAAATAATAACTTTAATGAATAAAGTCCTTGGGGCACCACTCTTCTTAAAGAACAGAAATGATAGTCAATTCAATTCAATTCAATTCAATTCAATTTTATTTATATAAAATCACATTTGCCTCAAAGGGCTTCACAATCTGTAACATACGACACCCTCTGTCCTTAGACCCTCGATTCGATTAAGGAAAAACTACCCAAAAAAACCCTTTTAACAGGGGAAAAAATTATAGAAACCTCAGGAAGAGCAACAGAGGAGGGATCCCTCTCCCAGGACAGACAGACATGCAATATATGTTGTAAGTACAGAATAGATTTATAGCATCAAAACTATAACATATACAGCCATGATGGCAAAATTGTTGTATATATATATATTATTATGTTAGAAATGTTTAGGTGGTAAAACATAAGGGAAGATGATGGGTCCAGACGGACAACGAGCAGCTCCAGGTGGAGCCCAACGAGCAGGACCTGAGCCACTCGTCCCCTGCACCATAGACACAGCAACACTGCCCCAGCAGGTCACCATAGTCACAGATCCAGATACATGTCCGGACACTGATATACCTGCTGAAAGTGACACTAAGAAAGAAGAGACGGACGACAAAGCACAAAACTCCGGGAGAGAGAAGAAGTCAAGTTAGTGACATTTATGGGATGAGAATGCATACGGATGAAGAGGAGGACAGAGGTGAAGAGAGAGAGGTGCATCATGGGAAGTCCCCCGACAGTCTAGGCCTATAGCAGCATAACTAAGGGATGGTTCAGGACTCTCCTGAGCCAGCCCTAACTATAAGCTTTATCAAAGAGAAAAGTCTTTAGCCTATTCTTAAATGTGGAGATGGTGTCTGCCTCCCGAACCCGAACTGGGATCTGATTCCACAGGAGAGGAGCTTGATAGCTAAAGGCTCTGGCTCCCTGCATTCTGAGAGCGCAGCGTTCTAGTGGGGTAATAAGGCACTATGAGCTCTGTAAGATACGACGGTGCCTGACCATTAAGAGCTTTACAGGTGAGGAGAAGGATTTTAAATTCTATTCTGGATTTCGAAGGGAGCCAGTGCAGAGACGATAATATTGGAGAAATATGATCTCTTTTCCTAGTTCCTGTCAGTAGACGTGCTGCAGCGTTCTGAATCAACTGGAGAATCTTAAGGGACTTTTTTGGGCTGCCTGATAATATGGAATTGCAGTAATCCAGCCTTGAAGTAACAAATGCATGGATTTATTTTTCTGCATCATTTCGAGACAGGAAGTGCCTGATTGCTTGAGTCTCATAAAATACACTAAACTATCAATTTGGATCTCAGATTAATAATTAAATTAATAACTATAACCAGAATTACCATCAACAACTAGGTTGAAAGATTTGGAGTTCAAGTTGGCAAATTACTCACTCTTCTGCAACATTAATGAAGCCAGCATAATTCTACACAAGCATTTATTAGAGATAATAAAGCAAAAACACACATTATGAAGTCGAACTCTACATGCACTAAACTTCTGAACAAAAGGGTTGTGTGAGTGTGTGCGCAGGTCTGGGTGCGCGCAAAAAAGAATGCGTGTATGTTTGTTTGTTCTGCCTTCGTATGTCTCGTGTGCACAAGCATGAACACATGTGGTTAGAAACAAGAAACCATGAGTAGAAATCAGTGGAAGCTGGTCGTTCTGTCTGTGTTCTCCTTACAGTTAGCTTGGGGCTGACTTTTTTAGTTACTGAGCGGAGTTGCTGAGCAGCCATAGCCAGGAGGAAAGAGACCTTGCTTACACTTGGTTAGAGGTGAGCTAACCAGACATCTTAAGATGAGGGCAGACTTCGTGTGTTGTGGCCTAACCCTTTATCCTTTCATTCGTACTTGCAGAGTACTACGAGCAGACCATGCTGGAGCACAACTACCATCATTGCTGTCCTGCTGCAGTAAAGAGGAGCAGGGAAAAGAGGGAGGATAATGACCGCTGAGCCCTTTTATTGACCTGATGACATTCAGGTCACAGGCCAGAAGGGCCACCGATGGTGGCTGAAATGTTGCGTTCAGTGGCTCTCAGGATTGTGGGACAAAAGAGAATGCAGTCTCCTAACAAAAGTTCAGTTAATTTAAAAATCACACAAATGGATGAATTCATCTGTGGAGTCCCCACAAAGGCCATACTAATTTTCCAACTATTTTTGGAAGTCAGCTTTCTATAGCTATTATGTTGGGTCAGTATTCTTGCTGAAATTGTGGAAAAGCTCTGAAAATGTATTTTCCTTCATTTAAGACAAAGTTTTAAATGAGTCAGGGGGAGGGAAGGAGAGTGTCTGGTTTGGGGACCTCAGAATTGCTTCTCTGCATTTTGCAGATGATGTGGTTCTGTTGGCCTCATCAGACCATGACCTCCAGCAGAGGTGGGTAGTAACAAGTTACATTTACTCCGTTTAATGTACTTAAGTCACTTTTTTGATTGAATTGTACTTGTCGGAGTAGTTTTAATGTTGTGTTATATATATGTGGCAGGCATCTAATCAGGAGATCGTGACTTCACTTCTTTACCTTTACCTGAGGAAAACCATCTGTGGTTGAAATAATTCCAGCCATATCCACATCAAATAAAAGACTTCGGGAAGAGACAGTAGTGTCCTGGTGTTTTTTCTTTTTTTCTTAAATACTTTACTTGTTACTCAAGTAATTATTTCAGTAAATACTTTTGTACTCTAACTAAATTAGTTATTTTGATGACTTATTTTACTTCTGTGCTTGTTTTTGCAAATTAACTGTACTTTTACTTGAGTACTGGTTTTGGCTACTCTACCCAGCACTGACCTTCAGCATGCATTGGGGTGGTTTGCAGTCGAGTGTGAAGTGGTTGGAATGAAAGTCAGTAGCTCCAAGTCTGAGGCCATGGTTCTCTGCCAGAAAATGGTAGATTGCTCGTTCCGGGTTGGAAGTAAGTTCAAGGAGTTGTTGAAGGAGTTCAAATATCACAGGGTCTTGTTCACGAGTGAGGTTAAAATGGAGTGTGAGACGGACAGGCGTATTGGTGCTGCATCACCGAACCATTGTGGTGAAGAGGGAGCTTTTGATTTACCAGAAAATATATGTTCCATATATGGTCTTGAGCTTCGGGTAGTGACTGAAAGAATGAGATGGCAGATACAAGCGGCTGAAATTTGTTTCCTTGTAGGGTGGATGGGCCAACCCTTATAAATAGGATATGGAGCTCAGACATTCGGAGGGAGCTGGGAGTAGAGCCGCTGCTCCTTCCCATTGAAATAAGACAGCTGAGGTGATTCGGCATCTGATCAGGATCCCTCCTGGATGCCTTCCTTTGGACGTTTTCTGGGTATGTCAAACTGGTAGGAGACCCCAGGGTAGACCCAGAACACTGTTGGGTCTTGCCTAAGCTTAGCCTAGCTTAGCTGAGACTGCCATGAGGGGAAACAAAGAACTGAGGTCTGTTGTCAAGAGTCAAGCCTTAGTCCACACTTGTCTGAGGGACAAAGGACTTCGGGCGGTTGTTATTTCACACAGAGGTGTGAAATTAAACTGAGACCTGACCCAGAACCAAAGCGAGGTCCCAGTTGAACTCAAACAACAGACTGTTGTGCAGCACAGGATGCGCGTGAAACCCAAGCGCATGACTATGACGTCACTGAAGTTATAAAAGCCCACGACACTCTGACCTCCTTGTTCTTTCCACTGCGAACACCTTATGTCTCTCTCTTCAGTAATTCACGTTACCTAAAGAAGACACTTTCACATGAACTTTGATTACCCTAGAAAGGACAAGTCTCCATTTGCTGGCTGAGCTAACAGAAAGTGTTTGTTGAAACACTTTGGATTCCCCCGGTCGTTTCTGCCGTAATGACCTGGGCCTGCAGAAGGACGCTAGCGATCTCATCGCCACTTCAAGGAAGATCCAGAGAGCCCAGAGCCTGTCTTCCCCAACAGTGAATGTAGAAATCCCCCGCCGTGCCCGCTGATTTACGATCGCTTGGACAAAAGCGATTTTCAAGTAAGAGGCTATATTGTGTCTGGGCAGATATAGATTTTTTAACTGTGTGTTATTTTATCTAAGCGTTATTGTTGTGAATTGTGCATTACCTATTTTGGGAAGTAACAGCCGTCCTTGTGACATTTTCATTTGTGTTAAAAGTCCAGTTGGCAAACTAAGTTAGTCATAACCATGTGAAGCTAATAGCTGCATGCCATCAGACTTGAGTCCAGTAATAAGACCGCCCGACAGAAATCGCCTCTCTGATTACTGTGTGATGAAGTGACACCTATTATGTCTCCCGCAGCATTTAATTTCCTGTTGCTTCTATGCGTGTTTTTCTTTCGTGTTAGAAGTTACCGTTTGTACTGGCCATGCCAGTAAAGTTAGCCTAGCCACTGGGGAGCCAATAGCGTACCTTATATGACCAATTCAGTAAACACGGCCGCTGTACATGAGTCTGTTGCTGTGTTACTGTGGGATATGGTAACGCTATTGCACTTATCCAAAGCGTTTGAGATTTCTTGTTTCTTTATGTGCATTTTCTCCCTCTTTCTTCTCCACTAACTCACATATCTTTACACGCATATTTACACGCCCCAAACAGCCCTGATAACGTGTTAGCATAGCTAAAGTCTTCCCATGACTACCCGCGTGGGTTAGTCTCCTCGCAAGCCCCCCCCACACACACACACACACACACACACACACACACCCACACATACATCAGTCTGTCCACTGCAGTGCCCAAGACGTCCTATCTTGGAAGCACACACACACACACACACAC
>CM022492.1:2574119-2612874 GCA_011952105.1 Coreoperca whiteheadi | reverse complement strand
TGCGCGGTTTGCCTTCACCTCTGTCGATCAAAGCCCACTCCACACGGAGTATGGCGTCCTCCAGAGCTTGGTGGTCGGGAACTCCCCTCTCCGATATATGCGATGCTGCGGGATGGTCCTCGCCTCACACTTTTGTGAGATTTTACAGCCTAGACCGCTTACATGCTCTCTTGTCTTGAAGTGTGCCCTGCTGGCTTCACACTCGTGACAGGCATCCCTTTAGCATGGCGGAGTTGGTACTGCGTTCCCCATAGCGTCAGCTGACGCAGTGTTGAAGTTCCCTTGAAAGGGAACGTACCAGGAACGTACCATGGTTCCCTGATAGGGAACGAGACGCTGCGTCTCGCTGCCATACTTCCGGCATGCCTGTGAGCGGCTTGATTCAGTCGATCAGAAGGCTGACGACAACAGTGAAGCCGGCTCCCTTTATACTTCCGGTTCCGCCGGCGTGCGTCACGTGTTGACGCCGAACCCAATCAAGATTGGTCTAAGTTGTTACAGAGATTCAGAGGCCGTCACGCTGGAGGCGTTCCCCATAGCGTCAGCTGACGCAGCTTCTCGTTCCCTATCAGGGAACCATGGTTACCTACGTAACCTGGTACGTTTTCTCTTAAACATCAGATCATCTGAAGCTGTACTAGTTAACGATCTATTTTATATGATTATCGTGCTGACTTATTTTGTCTTACTGAAACCTGTTTGGGTCATAAAGAATATGTTAGCCTAAATTAATTCACTCCCCCCAGTCATATTAATGCTCCCATTCCTCAAGGCACCGGCCGAGGAGGTGGAGTTACAGCCATTTTCAACTCAAGCCTATTAATCAACCCTAAATCTAAACTAAATTATAACTCATTCGAAAGCCTTTTTCTTAGTCTTTTACACCCAGCCTTGAAAACACGACAACCAATTAAATTTGTTAAAGTGTACCACGCTCCTGGTCCTTATTCTGAATTTTTATCTGAATTCAGTTTATATCAAGTTTAGTTATTAAAACAGAAAGTAATTATTGTAGGTGATTTTAATATTCATATGGACATTGATAATGATAGCCTTAGTACTGTGTTTATCTTATTATTAGACTCGATTGGCTTCTGTCAGAGTGTAAATAAATCCACTCACTGTTTTGACCACACCCTCAACCTTGTTCTGGAATGTGGCATTGAATTTGAACATTTAATAGTCTTTCCACAGAATCCTTCATTATCATTCATTATTTAATAAAGTTTGAACTCCTATTACTGGACTACACGCCATTAGCCAAAAACTGCTACAATAGATGTATATTGGAAGTGCTACAGCTAAATTTAAGGAAGTGATTCCAACTGAATTTGACTCAATTCCATGTCTTAAAATAACAGAGGTCTATTATGCTAATTTCAGTCCCTTCCAAATTGAAAATCTTGTTGATAGTGCTGCAGGCTCACTCTGTTGCCCCTCTAAAAAAGAAGATGAAAAAACAAAGAAGCTTAACTCCATGGTATAACCTCCAAACCCGCAAATTAATGCGAACATCACGAAACCTTGAAAGGAAAAGGCATTCCAACAATCTGTGAGAATCTCGTTTAGCCTGGCAAAATGGTCTTAAAACATATAGGAAGGCCCTCCATAATGCAAGAGCAACCTACTACTCATCATAAATAGAGGAAAATAAAAACAACCCCAGGTTTCTTTTCCCTGTCCTGCTCTCCAGCCAGAGGTCTCCAACCATGCTAGTTGCCATGCCTCCAGAGGTCTTCTGTCCCCGCTGCCAGCCTGCAGATGGCTCCTGTCTTCGTCCCCGGCCTCCTGTGAGTATGAGCCCACAAACCCGGTCTTCAGACCAACCCCCGACCTGCTCTTCTCCCCAGTCCTGCCTTCGAGCCGTCCGCCCGAGGTTCCTGGGGTTCTCTGTCCTGCTCCTTCCTGACTCTTTTTTCAGGTGCTTTATTTTTGTTAGTTGCCCTTGGACTGTGGCCCTCATCCTATCCTCCCTCCACCCACCCTCCTTCTTTTTGGACTTTTGAACTTGTTCTTTTGGAAAATCTGGGAGCCTTCCCTTAAATTTTTGTTTTGGATTCTCGTTTGTTGTCACGGACATCTGGAAGCCGTCCCTTACTGTCATGGTTTTGAGTTTTTCGTTTTGTTTTGAAATTGTCTGTTCTGTCTGGCTTTTGGTTAAGGTTTGTTACTTCCTTTTTTATTTTGTAATTTGTCTGTTCCCGCATGTGTCTGTCAGTTTTGCTTCCTGTCCATGATTGCCCTGATTGTTTCCACCTGTGTTATTGTGTTCACCTGTGTCTAGTTGTCACCTCTGCCTGAGTGTATTTAAGTTGAGGTTTTCCCTTTGTTCAGTGTCTGTCTGTCATTGTTGAGGTGTTTCTGTCTGCCTGTCTGGGTTTTGGTTTATGCCTATGCCTGCTGCTTTGGTTTAACTTCCTGCTTGCTTGCCTGCCTGCTGGTAACCTGTAAATACTCCACTCATCACCATCTGAGCTGCCTACTTTTGGGTCCTTTTTACTGCTCTTCCCTGTTGCCAACACCCTGTGTGATATTATCACATCATGCCCTCAACTGTAAGATCTATCTTCAAACCCAGAAACCTTAGGAACAGCCGTAAAACCTGATGTATACTGACTGCTTCTCTCCTGTCAACCTTATTCAACTAACCTCAACAATTTCTTCATCTAAGCCATCAACCTTCTTAGGCCCCATTCCACCTAGGCTGCTTTAAAAAGTTTTACTCATAGTTATTACTTTAATAGATATGATCTATCTGTCTTTATTAACAGGCTATGTATCACAATCTTTTAAAATATCTGTAATTAAAACAAAAAAAACTCCTGATCCGGGGGTTTTAGCCAACTTAACCTATATTTATCCTTCAATTTCTCTCCAAGATCCTTGAGAAAGCAATTGACAATCAGTTGTGATTTTCTACTTATTTTCAGAGACGATCTAACAAAATATCAATCTGGGGCTGTTCCTTTTTAAGATAAGAGATTATTTTGTCTCTTTCTTATACGGTTGATCCATTTAACATTTAGTGAGAAGATATCACTCATAACCTGCCACCAATAAATTATGAGTAGACTGAAGAGAGACAATTGAAATTTGGCTGCAGAGAGGGCATAGTAGGCACTGAAAAAGCAAACTATAATTTCACCAATTTTAAAAACAAAGAAACCACAAGGTCTCTGGATTAATAAAAAACAACAAGCTGCCAACTGGCAGTCGAACAACCAGAAAAAATGACAGGGTATTTCAGGGCCAATGACACTAAGCGGCATAATGGCCACACCCAAAATATTACCAGTAAAGCACTTGGCCTTTGTAGACAATATGTGTTGCTTTTCAGAGAAGTTGTGGATGTTAATCAGCACTGGTCTCGGTGTGTCCACCCCTCTGTGGACCCAGGCTTCTGTGCGCATGCTTGATTTTTAAGTTCACTGTGTCGATCAAGCACTTTTGGTAACCATGACATAAAGAATACAGGGGGCTGGGAACCTTCGAGGCCCTCTTTCAGCCCTAGAATACTTATATTTTCTCGCCTTGAATTGTTCACCCAAGTCACCCACCTTTTCGGCCAACAGCTGCATTAACTTTTCCGTTTCTCTTAACTTGTTTTCCATCTTAGCGCTCAGCTTCGCTAATACATTGGGTGTTGTCTTCAACGCGTTGCGAAATAACGTCCGAAGTATTCCAGATCACAATCAATTTCTCATCCCAAACTTTGTTAACGCATACTTGACTTCACATCTAAGCTTAAGAGAGTACTCGTGTGTGATGCCATCATGTGAATCAGCGTTGGCCGGTTTGCTCTGCAGATTTTGCAGATTTTTCTTCTCAGACCGGTATATCAACCACATCACTGCAGAGGATAAACCGATCCACCTGTCGTTTTCCTGTTCCATCCTTCGCTCACACGTGAGCCAGACCCCAAGATACTTAAACCACTTGAGGCAGGAGCTCTCCACCAACCTGAAGGAGACAAGCCACCCTTTTCGGGCTGATAACCATGGCCTTGGTGCTGATTCTCATCCCAGCCGCTTCACACTCAGTTGCAAACTGTCCCAGTGCACACTGAAGGTCCTGGTTTAATGAAGCCAACAGGACAGCATCAACTGCAAAAAGCAGAGACGAGATCATGTGGTCCCCAGACCGGAGTCCCTCCGGCCCCTGGCTGCGCCTAGAAATCCATAAAAATGTCCATAAAAATAATGAACAGGACGGGTGACAAAGGGCAGCCCTGCCAGAGTCCAACATGCACTGGGAACAAGTCTGACTTACTGCTGGCACTGCGAACCAAACTCCTGCTCCGGTCGTTCAGGGGCCAGACAGCCCTACCGGGCAGCCCCAGACCCCATACTCCCAGAGCATCCCCCACAGGTTGCCGTGAGGGACACAGTCAAATGATCCACAAAGTACATGTGGACTGGTTGGGCAAACTCAAATAGAGATGGTCCATTGTTCCACGACTGGGATGAAAACCGCATTATTCCTTCGACTATCAGCCGAATTCTCCATTCCAGTACCGACATAGACTTTTCCGGGGAGGCTGAGGAGTGTGATGCCTTGTGTAAGGCCCTGGTGCCCTGCCACCGAGGAACTTCTCAAGTACCTCTGTGACCTCAGCTTGGGGGATCGACGAGTCCACAACTGAGCCCTCAGCCTCTGCTTCCTCAGTGGAAGACGTGTTGGTGGGGTTGAGTAAATCCTCAAGTACTCGGGGGTTTTTGCTTCAGCAACCACCCGGGCTGAAGCTTGCTTGGCCTTCCGTTACCCATGCCTCTGGAGGCTAGGCTTGACAGGACTCCTTCTTCAGCTTGACGGCATCCCTTACTTCCGGAGTCCACCACTAGGTTCGGGGGTTGCCGCCATGACAAGCACCGGAGACCTTACGGCCACAGCTCCGAGCAGCCGTGTCGACAATGAGGGTAGAGAATGTGGTCCACTCGGACTCAATGTCTCTATTCTCCATCAGGATCTGGTTGAAGCTCTGCCAGAGATGGGAGTTGAAGATCTCTCTGACTGGGGACTCTTCCAAACCTTCCCAGCAGACCCTCACATTACATTTGGGTATGTTCAACTTCCTCCCCCGCCATCGGATCCAACTCAAGCACAAATAACAGTGAGAGACTATCCCCAACCTGGTGGCGCAGGGAAACAACCCACTCGTTCAGAGTGAACTCCAACACATGGCAGCTGAGCTGGGGGCTATGAGCAAGCCCACACCAGCTTGCCTCCTCTCACCATGGGCAGCTCCAGAGTAGTAGAGAGTCCCTCCTCTCTCGTGGAGTTGGGTTCCAGGGCCCAAACTGTGCGCGGAGGTGAGCCCAACTATCTCTAGTCGGTATCTAGTCGATATTAGGTCGCCGAGGCCACCCAATCCACATTGCACTGGCTCCTTACGGTTCTTCCTGCAGGTGGAGGGCCCACAGGAGATCGGTTCCACATGCAACCAATTGGATGGATGGATGGTCTTAATGGTCAGGCACCGTCATATCTTACAGAGCTCATAGTGCCTTATTACCCCACTGCGCTCTCAGAATGCAGGGTTTCTTGTGGTTCCTAGAGTCTCCAAAAGTAGAATGGGAGCCAGAGCCTTTAGCTATCAAGCTCCTCTTCTGTGGAATCAGATCCCAGTTCGGGTTCGGGAGGCAGACACCATCTCCTCATTTAAGAATAGGCTAAAGACTTTTCTCTTTGATAAAGCTTATAGTTAGGGCTGGCTCAGGAGAGTCCTGAACCATCCCTTAGATTATGCTGCTATAGGCCTAGACTGTCGGGGGACTTCCCATGATGCACCTCTCTCTTTTCACCTCGGTCCTCCTCTCCATCCGTATGCATTCTCATCCCATAAATGCATGTCAGTAACTTGACTTCTTCCCTCTCCTGGAGTTTTGTGCTTTGTCGTCCGTCTCTTCTTTCTTACTGTCACTTTCAGCAGGTATTTCAGTGTCCGGAGATGTATCTGGATCGGTGACTATGGCGACCTGCTGGGGCAGTGTTGCTGTGTCTATGGTTCAGGGGACGAGTGGCTTGGGTCCTGCTCGTTGGGCTCCACCTGGAGCTGCTCGGTTGTCCGTCTGGACCCATCATCTTCCCTTATGTTTTACCACCTAAACATTTCTAACATAATAATATATATATATACAACAATTTTGCCATCGTGGCTGTATATGTTATAGTTTTGATGCTATAAATCTATTCTGTACTTACGACATCTATTGCATGTCTGTCCGTCCTGGGAGAGGTATCCCTCCTCTGTTGCTCTTCCTGAGGTTTCTATCATTATTTCCCCTGTTAAAAGGTTTTTTTTGGGTAGTTTTTCCTTAATCTAATCGAGGGTCTAAGGACAGAGGGTGTCGTATGTTACAGATTGTGAAGCCCTTTGAGGCAAATGTGATTTGTGATACTGGGCTATATAAATAAAATTGAATTGAATTGAATTGAATGGTGTATGCTCTGGGTAAAAATGGCTGAATTTATATAGCACATTTTATCCAAAGTGTAAAGCCACGGTTGCCAGTTAGGCACTACAGATACATTCACATGAGTTGGTTAAACCTGTTAAACTTGTTGGTTACAAAACTTAACTGCAAGCATCAGGTTTTTCCATATCTGGTTAGCTGAAATGCACGCCAGGAAAAGATAGATTTCCTGCATTAAACGTCCCATGTTCGACCATACATGAACGTAGTGTAATCTGTGGGGAGTGCAGTGTAAATCATCACAGCAAAAAATGGTTACAATCTAAAATTAAGACAAAATAAAGAGGCAACTTAAGAATCAAATTACCACTTTAATGATAAAGTGCTATAGCAAAGTTCAGTGCAGTGATTTATTTCAGTGTGTAAGCAGATTCTGTGCTAAAAGTGAGAATGGCAAACTGAGAGGATACTGATATGGATGTCTAGGTTTGTAAGCTACAAGAAGAACTACTTCTGTTATATGATGTGGGTAAAAGCACACGAGAGATCACGGTCTACTTGTATACACACACACTCACACTCACGTAATATGTTCTCTTTGGAGGACCCTCAGGGAGATGCACTCTTGAGACACACACACACACCACAGAAATAAGGCTTTCATCATTCTATTTAAAGCTCTTATCCAGCTGAATGAAATAGAGCGGAGCAGAAAAACAGACGCACACAAATCATTACACAACCTCACAGCCCATCCTCACGAGGTTGTGTGTGTGTCCGTGTATTACGGCACAGATGGTACAGCCGCTGCAGGTGTGAGCCATGCAGATTGCAGCACACTGATGATGTCACATATGAGCCCACCATTGTGTATATGTATACACGTAGATACCACATTGGTTTATTATTTTTACAGAAAAAATGTGGTTCGCATGGTTGCAGACATATTTTATGAGCCAAGAGAGGCTAAATAAATTAATTCAAAATATTTCACATAAAATAATTGAACATTTCGGATATGTATTGTGCAGTGACAACAAACCTTGAGTAACAAAATTGAGGGTTCACCAACAACAGTTTCTTGGCCATTTGAGGTAAACTGCCTGTAGTAAACTTTTTTTTTTTACATAAGTTAATGAGGAGCACTTGATTTTTACATTAGTTTGGGTATTTGAAGGCTTGACCGTGGTAAATGGATTGTACTTGTATCTCATTAGAAGGGGAGGCTCAGGTTCAGCCTGGCCTTCAGGTCCTCCAGAGGACCTGCCTTTGTAGGCCACATCCTTCAGCGAATACAGCCCCTGAATTTAGACACTTAAACTGTATTTTCATTAACAGGGCTAACATAAATCTACACTTAAAAAGCGCCAAGATTGAACAACTCATTATTTCCTGAAATTAAATTCTGTTTTATAAACCTTTGTAATAATTTGAGTTAACTAAACTCCATGAAACCGTTAAAATTTATTTTAATGACCACCCTGTACTGACAGAACCAGTTTGAACTGGTTTTGCTAGCAGGGCAGTTTCTTTGTTGGCTAACCTATGGTCACATAATTAATGTTGGCAGAGAATATGTCCATAACTTCTGTTAATGGAGAGTAATACCACCTGGTTGAGGACTTATCTGCATAAGGTAAATACGTGTGTGTGTATTTTTAATACTATACCAGTTCGATGTAGTTTGTAATTAAACCATTATTAGTGACTTTTATTTATGTTCTGTTTACATTCTAATGTCATTGTTGCAAACCTCTGATTTTATTTATATGCGGACCTTAAATTAAAACGTTTGAATATTCCTCACCTAGAGCATCATGTTAAAACAAAGTTTTAACTGTCCTGTGCTTTTGACACAGGGGGCCCATGTGAGCTTTCTGTGGGCAAGCCAACAGTAGGTTGCCCACAGAAAACCCTCATTGGTGCCCCAAAGGGCAAAACTGCTGCCGGGCCGCGGCCAGCCTGTGGGTAACAGGGTTTGTCCCTGCCCACAGTAAACCCACAACTACTTAGAAGCAGGCAGAAGCATGTTTGCTACCTGCCATATTAGACTAAGTTAGGTTACAGCAGCAAAACCCCTGGATGTATTTCAGCAACTGTACATTTTATTGCTTTGAAACCAACTTTAAATTTCTAATAAGAAGATTGTGTTATTTCTTATTTCAAAGGTTATATAGTCCATTCATGACAAACAGTGTTCTGCTACTAAAAATGTGTCATTTTGAAGGAAACTGAGGCAGATTAAAATAAAATCGCTCATTAAATCAGTAGCATAGATTTCACTATATTGTTTGGTGAAGTGTGTCTAAATGCATGAATATATTGGTAAACAAAGAATAGCTGCTAAAACACGAGTGTGTGTGTGTGTGTACCACAGGCTATTACGTCTTCTGCTATTAGTGATCGCTGAAGGGAAAAGCAAACATAGTTACAGTAACAATTCCATTCGAAAAACAAACAGTAGGTGACACACACAACAGAAAAAGAAATGTACGTTTTGTCAATGCTAATGAGAGACTAATAAACACTACTGTTGTAGCATTTTGTAGTGTTTTTTTAAACAAAACCCTTACAGAGCTTTTTCCTCTTCATCCCTTCAAACTCTATCTGTAAGTTAGGTCACTATCTCTTTCACTACAGTGTCCAATGGTCCTTTTCTTGGACAGCACTGATATGTTAGAATTAAGGCTGCTGATATTCTGTTGTGCTGAAATTAAATAACTTACATTACTCAAATTTGAAATTTTAGGTGGGATTGCAGCACCTGTCTTTTGAGTAAACTATATAATTTCCATCATATCAGTAATCAAATGTTTTTTGTCTCTACAACACTGATACTGAGTTTTCATGTCTTGATAATGCCTTGCTATTTTATCTGTTTTATCCACTATTCTTAATTTCCTGAAGAAACATTGAAATACTCATCACCACCAAAGGTTCTTTCAAAATAGGATAATTAAATGTGGAAGTGTAGGTAATTTTAATATTCATGTGGATGTACTTTGTTTATCTTATCATTAGATTCAATGGAGTATACATAAACCCACTCACTGTTTTAACCAAACTCTTGACCTTGTTCTGGTATATGGCTTTGAAATTGAACATTTAATAGTCTTTCCACAGAATCCTTCATTATCGGACCATTATTTAATAACTTTTGAACTCCTATTACTGGACTACATGCCAAAAGAAAAAACTGCTACAATAGATGTATATTGGAAGTGCTACAGCTAAATTTAAGGAAGTGATTCCATCTGAATTTGACTCAATGTCATGTCTTAAAATAACAGAGGTCTATTATGCTAACTTCAGTCCCTTCCAAATTGAAAATCTTGTTGATAGTGCTACAGGCTCATAGAGAATGACACTCGAAACATATAAAACATATGTTAAGCAGATAATACCCGATTATATCTATCGATCAAGCCAGATGAAAACACTCAACTTTAAGCATACCATAAGGACATAAAAAGCTGGATGTCCTTCAATTTTCTGATGTTAAACAAAACTGAGGTTATTGTACTTGGCCCCAAACACCTGTGAGACATGTTATCTAAAGATATAGTTACTCTAGATGGCATTGCCCTGGCCTCCAGCATCACCGTAAGGAACTTCGGAGTTATCTTTGATCAGGATTTATCCTTTAACTTCCACATGAAACAATGTAGCATATGTAACATTGCAAAAAATCCGGCACATCCTGTCTCAAAATGTGGCAGAAAAACTAGTCCTTGCATTTGTTACTTATCCTGGATTATTGCAATTCCTTATCATCAGGTTTTCCTGAATAAGTTCCTTAAGACTCTCCAGAGTTGATCCAGAGTGGTGCGGCATGTGTACTGACAAGAACTAGGAAAAGAGATCATATTTCTCCAATATTAGCTTCTCTGCACTGGCTCCCTTTAATATGTAAATGTAAATGGACTGTACTTGTATAACGCCTTTCTAGTCACCTGACTACTCAATGCGCTTTCACACTACATATCACATTTACCCATACACACACATTCATACACTGATGGCAGGAACTAACTGCCCATCAGTACAAATTAAACAAATCATTCACACACACTCACAAACCACTACCCCACTAGAACACTGCGCTCTGAGAATGCAGGGTTCTAGTGCAGTTCCTAGAGTCTCCAAAAGTAGAATGGGATCCAGAACCATCGGCTATCAAGCTCCTCTCCTTTGGAATCAGATCCCAGTTCGGGAGGCAGACACCATCTCCACATTTAAGAGTAGGCTTAAGACTCTCCTCTTTGATAAAGCTTATAGTTAGGGCTGGCTCAGGTGATTCCTGAACCATCCTTTAGTTATGCTGCTATAGGGCTAGACATCCAGGGGACTCCCAGGATGCACCTCTCTCCTCCTCGCCATCTGTATGCATTCTTATCCCATAAATGCACTCAATGTCTTCTCTACTCTTTGAATATAAAAATTATTGCATTTTCATTTTTACTCAAATAACATATACATATGTGGAAAGTGATAATGCTATTGTGGAATTTCATTTTCAAGTTTACATTATCATGTGGATTATGTCCCCTATACGCTTCCATATAAAAATATTAACTATATAATATTTGTTTAAGGACCCCAGTTTCAGTATGACCTTTCCAGTTTAACTATGGTTATAAGGAAAATAAAATAAATCAGTAAATGAAAACGTCTAAGGTTACATATGTAACCTCGGTTCCTTGATAGGGAACGAGACGCTGCGTCAGACCACCTCTGAATCTCTGTATCAACTTAGACCAATCTTGAGTGGCTTAACGTCAACACATGACGCACGCCAGCGGAACCAGAGGTTACAAAGGAAGTCGGCTTCACTGTTGTCGTCAGCCTTCTCCTCCCCTTCAGGTATCCGACGAGCAGGCTGCCTTGATTCCCTCGACCGCTGGGGAGGGGCACGCTGTGCCACGCTCGCTTTATGAGCAAGCATGTAGGAGCTGCGAGATGTTGACGGCTGAGGTAGTAGTAGTAGAGTTCCCTTGAAAGGGATCTATGTCGTTTCATCATGTATATTTCTTATTCAAAATGAAAACTATTTTGTCCAGTAAATGTTTCATGTTACTCCCCCTGGTGAAGAAATCTGGAGTTGTGTTGCTGACAGGACAAGGATAGCAATTCCATAGTGCAAGAACAATTTGAGCTAAATGTTGTTGTCAACATACTATCATGCTAACAATGACAATGCTAACATGCTGATGTTTATCAGATATAATGTTTACCATGTTCACCATCTTAGCTTAGCGTGTTAGTATGCTAATATTTGCTTATTAGCACGTAACACAGCAGCAAACACAAGTGAGGCTGATGAGAATGTCACTAGTTTTGCAGGTACTTGAGCATAAACCAAAGTATTGGACAAATTAAAATGTCAACCTGATGGTGGCGCTAGATGAAGTCAGAGGATCACAAACATTATCAGGGAAGATGAATGTCTGTACCAACTTACATGGTGATTCATCCAATATTTGTTGAGATAGTTCACTTTAGAGTCAAAGTTGTGGAAAGACTAACATCGCCATCCCTTAAGCCACACCTTTAGAGTGGCTAAACATACAAAGTAGACTACAAGTACAAGCTATTCAATAACAGAAATTCAATTATTTAATTTTACTACAGTGGATATCAATGGCAGTTCCCCAAATAAGAGAATGTGTTAGAATTACTTTTGTAATCATACATTTCACTCTCCACTGTGTCCTGTCAGACAGTTAGAAAAGGATTAAATCTACAGCAGCTGAAATCCTGTCAAATGGGACCTGAACTAAATGTGATATGAAAACATTTAAGAAGCATGTAGTGATGGGGAATTGTCATTATAATTTGTCACTCCCACAATGTTAGCCTCTTGTCTCCTACCCTACCCCTTCCATTTCTCTCTCCTCATACCCTCCTCCCCTCTGCAGTGTGCTGATAACAGTCAGGTCCGGTGCTGGGATGTCGTTTACAAGCCCGGATGTAAGAATAGCCTGCAATGCTTTTGTGTCTGACTTCATTGTTTCTGGACTGTGTTTTTCCCTCTGTGGTTTGAACTCAATAACAAACTTGATCACATTTACAAACAAGTATCAAACGACCATAAAGCAGGATATTATTTGTATGATTACTGTATATTGTAAGTGTTATGAGTATCTTTAAAATACATGTGTTGAAAAATGTGTAGACCCACACACTTGCATTTCTATTTTTAGAAAACACTAACCTTTACCACTTTAATGCAACCGCAGGGGGGCACAAGCCAGTGTCTTTATGTGCCAGTCCCAAGTCTGGATAAATGCAGAGGGTTGTGTCAGGAAGGGCATCCGAGGTAAAACACATGCCAAACTAAAAATGCGAATCATGACAATGACTTCCATACCGGATCGGTCGGGGCCCGGGTTAACAACGACCGCCACCGGTGCTGTTGACCTACAGGGTACCGGTGGAAATTGAACTACTGTTGGTCGAAGACGAAGAAGGAGAGGAAGAAGGTGTGTTCGTAGGCAGAGAGAGAAGAGGAAAGCTAAGAATGTAGGACTGACAGTAGGGACTTTGAATGTTGGGACTATGACAGGGAAGGCTAGAGAGTTGATTGACATGATGCAGAGAAGGAAGGTGGACATACTGTGTGTCCAGGAGACCAGGTGGAAAGGTAGCAAGGCTAGAAGCTTAGGAGCAGGGTTCAAGTTGTTCTACCATGGGTCAGATAGGAAGAGAAACGGAGTAGGAGTTATCCTGAAAGAGGAGTTTGTGAGGAATGTTCTAGAGGTGAAAAGAGTGTCAGACAGGTTGATGAGCCTGAAGCTGGAAATTGAAGGGGTGATGTTCAATGTTGTGAGTGGTTATGCCCCACAGGTAGGATGTGAGTTAGAAGAGAAGGAGAAATTCTGGAGTGAGTTAGATGAAGTGATGCAGAGCATCCCCAGAGATGAGAGAGTGGTGATTGGTGCAGATTTCAACGGGCATGTAGGTGAAAGGAACAGAGGTGATGAGAATGTGATGGGCAGGTTTGGTCTTCAGGACAGGAACGCAGAAGGACAGATGGTGGTAGACTTTGCAAAGAGGATGGAAATGGCTGTAGTGAACACTTTCTTCCAGAAGAGGCAGGATATGTTACATATAAGAGTGGAGGGAGAAGCACTCAGGTGGACTACATTTTGTGTAGACGTTGTAATCTGAAAGAGACCAGTGACTGTAAAGTAGTGGTAAGGGAGAGTGTAGCCAGACAACATAGGATGGAAGTGTGTAAAATGACTCTGGTGGTGAGGAAGATGAAGGGGACAAAGGCAGAGCAGAGGACAAAGTGGTGGAAGTTGAAAAAGGAAGAATGTTGTTTAGTTTTCAGGGAGGAGCTGAGAAAGACTCTGGGTGGTCAGGAAGTGCTCCCAGATGACTGGACCACTACAGCTAATGTGATCAGGGAGACAGGTAGGAGGGTACTGGGTGTGTCATCTGGAAAGAGGAAAGTGGACAAGGAGACTTGGTGGTGGAACCAGGAAGTTCAGGAGTGTATACAGAGAAAGAGGTTAGCAAAGAAGAAGTGGGACACTGAGAGGACTGAAGAGAGTAGACAGGAGTACAGGGAGATGCAGCGTAAGGTGAAGGTAGAGGTGGCAAAGGCCAAACAAAGAGCATATGAGGACTTGTATGCTAGGTTGGACAATAAAGAGGGAGAGGTGGATTTGTACAGGTTGGCCAGACAAAGAGATAGAGATGGGAAGGATGTGCAGCAGGTTAGGGTGATTAAAGATAAGGATGGAAATGTATTGACAGGTGCCAGCAGTGTGATGGGAAGATGGAAGGAGTACTTTGAAGAGTTGATGAATGAGGAAAATGAAAGGGAACAAAGAGTAGAAGAGGTGACTGGTGTGGAGCAGGAAGTAGCAAAGATTAGCAAGAGTGAAGTGAGGAGGACGTTGAAGAGGATGAAGAGTGGAAAGGCAGTTGGTTCTGATGACATACCTGTGGAGGTATGGAAGTGTCTAGGAGAGGTGGCAGTTGAGTTTCTGACTAGTTTGTTTAACAAGATCTTGGAGAGTGAGAGGATGCCCGAGGAATGGAGGAGAAGTTTACTGGTGCCAATTTTCAAGAACAAGGGAGATGTGCAGAGCTGTGGCAACTACAGAGGAATAAAGTTGATGAGTCATACAATGAAGTTGTGGGAAAGAGTAGTGGAAGCTAGGCTAAGTTAGGCAGTTAATTGGTGTGAGTGAAGAGGATGCAGAGGACAGGGTTAGATGGAGGCACATGATTCGCTGTGGCGACCCCTGAAAGGGAACAGCCGAAAGGAAAAGAAGAAGAAGAGACTAAGCTTTACAACTTTATTATTACTATTGTAAGCCCTAACCCTAAACAATACATAGATAACCTTAATTCTCGCCAAAACTACTACTCAGGCTACAATGCAGTTTGTTTGGCTGTATAAAAAATACACAATTTTTCAGGCTTTCCTTACAAAGAAGTTGTTTGTTCATTTTTACATTTATGTTGTCCTCTAGGACTAGGACCTCTTGTGACCATGACTGTTCTTTCTAAGAAGCAAGAGGTGGAGTACTGGGTAGTGCCGCAAAATGTCTTAAATAATATTAAACCAAAATGTTATAAGAAAATAGTAATCACAGAATAGAGTATGTTCAATATGACTATATGGTGTTTAAATTCCAGTTTGTGCAACATATTTATAGGTGAATGTCCAAACCTTTACAGAATTACTGAACTGAAAAGCGTGGGTATAATGACTCAGGGTCAGTGGGGGTCCCAGGCCTTGTTCATGAGGCCAAATGCAGATGGGAAAAAACAGTTTCTGTGGCGTGTAGTGTCGGTCTTGACAGACCACAGCCATGTACGAGAGGGGAGTGTCTGAAACTCAGCTCTGAAAGAACAGTCTGCAATACAAGTGCAAATGTACATCCACAAAAGTTTCTACATAAAGATTTGCCCTTGCTAAACTCAAGTTTCAATGTTTTAAAACCTTTTTCTCCAACATTTCTGCACCACTTTTCAGATTACGATGTACAAGGTTTTAAACCTGGAAAACAAACTAATACACTGGAAGAACAGTAGGCCTACCAAATTTGAAACTCTGAAAATGTGTTAGAGAAACACTGTAAAAAGAGTGCTGCAGTTGTGAAGAAGTAAAACTCAAATACAAAATAATGTCATGCAGAAATTGATTTTTTTTCAGCCTATCAAAATATTATGCAAGCCTTCAAAACTTAGTTTCAATTTCGCAAAACCTTTTTTATTAGATTTCAGAAACACTGAGTTTCAGATGATATTTCAGATGCATTGAATCTTTTCAGACATACTGAATCTTTGAACTCAAACATATTGCCTATCTGTACAAAATAACTAGTCCAAACTTGCTATTGCTTTCAACCTAACAAAGGTAAATGGTATATGGACTGTACTTGTATAGCGCCTCTCTAGTCTTCCGACTGCTCAAGACACTACATATCACATTCACACACTGATGGCATGAGCTAACTGCCCATGACTACAAAGTAACCTAACCATTCACATACTCACCGAAGGGATGAGATCGAATCACCGACCTTCCGATTGGTGGACAACCTGCTCTGCCACAATGCCACAGCTGCCCGAAAAGTGTCTATCCAAACACACAAAACTGCCCTCTGTCCAACCCATCTCATCATCTTTGTTTCCTTTGTCAGTCTGCCCATCTCTTAACTGAATCAGTCTGTGCATATGAGCTGTACGGAGTGCAACGTATGGAGTGAAATTCTCATGTAAGGACACACTCTGGCCATTAGCACACAAGTGACCAGTGCAGTGTAATTGAGAGAAGATACAAATGAAAGACCTTGGAGAGGCATGGAGGCTTCAGACAGCCGAGGTTCTGCGCTGGACTTACTGCAGAGGACATGTCAGCTCAGTCTGAGTCACTTCAGTGAGTCACACAGTAAAGCTCATGTATGTTGACCAAACCTCACAAAGCCCTTTCTGCTGTTTGACGTAGAATACAGGATAGGCCTATGCCTTTTTAAACCTCTGTCTAGAGAGTTTTTAAAGCATGCTTGCTTTTTTCAGCTTTGCTACAATTCATACTACAGTTTGACACATAGGAGTTCCTAAGCCTGATACTGATGGTTTTGGATTGATGGTGCCTTTATTTTGGAGCAATAACTAGAAAAATTGCTTTTCCTGCTGAAAATGCATGGGAATGCTGAAATGATTTTGCAAAACACTGTTGAAAAGAAGTCTGAAATGAAATGCCTGTGTTGGGACTCAGCAGATGAGTTCATTCGCTGAGGGTAATGTTAACTGAGTTTTGTTAAAAGGACGACATTCCCTTTTCTTGCACAATCCCTGAGACTGAACAGACCCTTGACTTGCGCTGGACATGTGTTTCCGGATGTCCCCAGTGGATATAGCAGGGTTACGACCCCTGCCCCCCTCTCACTCTCTCTCTGCGGGCCCTCTGGAGCAGAGGTGGACGCAGCTCTCCACTCTCTCATCTCTGCCCACGTGGACCTGCCGTTTCTCACTGTTGGCCTCTCAGCGCCAGCTAACAGAAGGCCGCAACGAAGGAGCCTGCCTGCCACCTTGCAGAACCAAACTCTCTGGTCTATTACAGCGGCAACGTGAGTTCCCACTAAGATCACCACGTCAACAAGCTAGCGGCAAGCCAGCCGTCTAACTTTAAGGAGGAACCGAGCCGTTAGCCGAAGCTAACCACACCGGGCGACCGGCTGCAGAAGCTCAACTTCACCCAGCCTCCAGCTGCTTCCAAAGCAAAACCACAAATTCTTCCTCCCTTGCCCATCGGACAGACGCCGGCCGCGGGGCAACACCAAAGTGGATTGGTGACAACCACTGGGCATAGCATGTAAGCTAAATGTGCTTAGCATAGCACAGAACTGTTTAGTAACTCTGCATATGTGACCTTACGGATATGATTTCTTTAAGATTTATCGTAAGTGCTTCACACACTACATATCACATTCACCTTGCAGGAGCTAATTAGCTAATCAGTACAAAGTAAAATAATCATTCACACAGGAAGGCACAAAAATTTGGGTTTCAGTATCTTGTGGCGTGGGGGAAGCCAGGACCGAAACCACCGACTTTCCGATTGGTGGATGACCTACTCTGCCCCTAAGATCACAGACAACCCACACAACTGTGTCTGTGTAAACTGCACTGCTGTTGACCCCTGCCCCCCTCTCACTCTCTCTCTGCGTGCCCTCTGGAGCAGAGGTGGACGCAGCTCTCCGCTCTCTCATCTCTGCCCACCTCTGCCCATACGGGCCTGCCGTTTCTGACTGTCGGCCTCTCAGCGCCAGCTAACAGAAAGCCGCAGTGAAGGAGACAAGCAACTCCTCCATTTGCGGCCATTATAAATCTGCCTCAAAATGTTTCTGTCTGTCTGTCTCTCTGGCTGTCTGACTGCCTGTCTCTCTGTCTCTGACTGTCTGTCTGTCTTTACTACTACTACTAATACTATTTTACCTCTCAGTCTAAGGCAAAAACATAAACGTGCCCACTTTTGCAATGCATTAATACTACTACTTCTGCATATTTTCAGCTGCAGAAGCTACAGGGGTGGCTGTGGCTTGGTAGCAGAGCGGGTTGTCTACCAATCGGAAGGTCGGGGGTTCGATCCTGGCTTCCCCCATCCATGTGTCAAATTATCCTTGAGCAAGATTCTGAACCCCAAATTGCTCCCGAAGCTGTGCCTTCGGTGTGGGAGTGATTAGTTTAATTTCTACTGATGGGCATTTCGTTCCTGCCATCAGTGTATTAATGTGTGTGTCTGGGTAAATGTGATATGTATTGTGAAAGCGCTTTGAGTAGTTGGATGACTAGAAAGGCGCTATACAAGTACATTCCATTCATATATCAAAATGTTCAGCTCTTTAAGGACACCTTTTTCTACATTTTATGCTTTTTAAAAATGTTAAGCTTTTATCAAGAACTTGATTGAAGTAAATGCAGCTTTGACAGTATTGCAGCTTAGTGCCCAGCTTTAGTAATTTATCTCAGCTTTAAGCATTATTAGGTAATGCGGTTCAGGTCCCACCTCTCTTACGTCTAGGATTTTGAGCAGTGCAGTGCAATGCATATAATCTTTCAGCCTTTGCCTTTCCACTGTTGACAGTATTTCAATTTAGCTTCCAGCTTTTTTAGCAACGTGTTTCGCTCTTAGCCTCTTTAGTTAATGCAGTTCAGGTTTTTAAGGAGTGCACTCCAATGCATTTGAGCGTTAAGAGTTTTTAGCCATTTCATTTCAGACTTTTTTTCAGCAGTGTTTTGTGAAAACATTTAATCTTTCAGCATTCCCACTGATTTTCAGCAGGAAATGTAATTTGTAGTTTATACTGTTAAAAGTGTTGCACTGTTTCCTTCATTGAGAGTAAAGGGAAACAGTGAATAGAGATTTGCCATTGTAATTGATTCAGTAGATTTTGGGGAGGTTTTAAGGTCATGCCTATAATTAAATTCTTGACTGCTTTATCCAGTATTCAATATTTCATGCCAATATTCAATACCAGAACCCAGCCAATACTACACTTCAAATATGATTTATTGTCCGATGTTTGCTTTTTAACATTAACTCATAACATAAACAAATATTTTTGTTAACAATTGACTAAATGTGGTTATTAAAGAATTGACTGAATCAAGAGTTTACAGTTGAAAAATAAACAAATGTGCTTATTCCTAAAGTTTGTGCCTGATTTCTGTGTTTTTATTAGATGTTTTTGCCAATTTTTTCAATTGGGTTTGTAAGGAATAACACATCAGGACTAAACTACACTATACTACTATATACCTCTGAAAAAGCATTTGCATAATTGGAACTCTCCACTGAAAGTTGTTTACTACTAGTTTATAATTAAAGGAATGGTTCAACAGTTTTGGAAATACACTTATTCACTGTCTTTCCCAGGATGACATGAGAAGATGGATATGAATCACATGCTTAGGTGTTCAGTACAGAGCTGAAGTCAGGATGTGGTTAGCTTAGCTTAGTATAAAGACTGGAGCACGGGCAAGCTACTCTGGCTCTACCATATCTCCGTAAACAAATAGAAATGTAAAAACAACAATTTCTTTTAGGGGAGTTACATGTCAGAACTATTTCTTGGCACAGCTTCCAGGAGTCTTTTCATTATAGTGAGGTGGCCAGTGGTACCATTGACACCAAAGCATTACATTTTTTTTGTGTGCACATTAAAAATTAGATACCACATGTTAATTAGTGAGCTTTACAGATGTTGGTGGACATTTTTATTTTTAACTTTGGACAGATCCAGCCAAGCTGTTTCCCCCTGCTTCTAGTTTTTATGCCAAGCTAAACTAACCACGTGCTGACTCCATATGCTGACTCTGTATTTAAAAGAATACTACAGTGATTTAGCATTGCACGCTTATGACTTTGCCGGACTCATCATGGACAGTTAAAAAAAAGCTCAAAAATCAATGCAGCACAACCAGAGATATTGTATATTTTACTCCGCACATTGTTCTTCCTTGTCAAAACCTGGCATCTACATTACCCACAATGCAATGTGACCGCCGACAGTTCGGAAATTGATTTGGGTGTGTTATGCTCGTAGCGGCTAACGTAGCATCAAGCAGAGATGAGGGGCAGGCTCACTTCCTTCTAACTCTACACCCCTAGATTTTTTCCATTTTGAAACTCATTGTCTTCGGGTTTTCCTATCATCCAATGATCATCTTAGCTGAAATATATTAAAACCACCTTACCTTTTTTGTCTCTCACTGCTGTCATTGCAGTCTATGCTGCGTTTCATCTTCACCCCCCACCACCACCAGTGCCAAGGCCCCATCCTCCCTCGGGGGATCTCTGATTGGCTCTATCCCTATACATTGCTCTAATTGTCGGGGTCAACGCCAAAGTCTTTATCAAAAAAAGCTTCTGAATTCATGTTAATTAGTGTCTTTCCTGGTTAAAACTGTGTTACCCCACAACACCTGTTAGCACACTTTAATGTTCCCCTTTAACACACAGACATGAGATTGATATCGATTCGCTCATCTCACTCTTTGTCAAATTTTGTCTCGTGTTTTTAGATTGAATCAGATCAATATATGTCATTAAAAGTTCAGTTCAGGTTAAAGTCTCCCCATAGTCAACCAGTAATGAGTATTCATTACATGAGTCATATTGTAATAAAAGTTTAATAAAAGTCTAATATCATTCTGATATTAGTCCAGTTCTACCTGATGATCCATGTTCGTTTCACATTTTGTTTGTAAGTTCATCAGTTTGAACTTGTCTGCTATTTGTTCCAGTAAATGTGCTTGTCTGTCCAACAAGAGCTAGAGCAGGATATCCTGACGTTTCCACACACAAATGCACAACCTCTAAAAAGACAATGCACCTTTCAGACTCAGACTGACTACATAGTTTCTCCATTATCCTGCCAGGCAGACTGCGTTGTTCCACCCTAACACACTCAATGCCTGCTTTATCTTAAAGGATAGACTGTACAATATATCCACACACTGTAAAGATGCTCTCTTTTTCTTACTCTCTGTCACCAACTATGAAAAGACCACATACTCTGTCTAAGTACACAGTACACTTTCTCACAGTCTTCTCATAGACAAACACAGAATAAACAGCATCACTTGAGCCGATTGGCTAAAAATACACAACCTTCCTTTCTCTCAGAGAGATGCCTTCTCCCTCTTAGAGACAATCCCACAATACTCCTCTCTTCATTTCACTGGGTTTTGTTGCACTTGTTACAGTGCATTTCCTCCACTAAAAGCCCCAACATTACACTTCCTCTTCCCAATAAATGTTTCTTGTCCTTTTTACCCAGGAGGCGGCTGTGGCTTTGTGGTAGAGTGGGTCATCCACCAATTGGAAGGTCAGAGGTTCGATCCTGGCTTCCCCCAGCCCACGTGTTGAAGTGTCCTTGAGAAAGATACTGAACCCCAAATTGCCTTCGGTGTGTGAGAATGATTAGATTTCTTTGTACTGATGGGAAGCTAGTTCCTGCCATCAGTGTGTGAATGTGATATGTAGTGTGGAAGTGCTTTGAGTAGTCGGAAGACTAGAAAGGCGTATTACAAGTAGAGTCTATTTACCCCTTAAAAGCTTTAGGTAAAACCACACAAAGGCTACAGCTACTGTAATCTCATTCTCACCAATTGAGACACCATAGTTTACCCCTACTGGTCCTAATGAAATGCTTACCTGATTAATGAAGGAAATCAGAAATCAAAACAGTAGCATGCAATACAAACTGTCAATGTCAATTGTTACTGGATGCCTAACTGCATTTGTGACTTTAGCACTCCCTACGTTACACCATGACTCTGTACATCACTCCATGATACTCAGTGATACTCTATGAATGAGTACTGAGTTCACAAGAGTACCTTTGAAGTGAGTTTTGACAGTCAGGTCATTTTTCATCACCACAACAGTATATATAAAAGAAAGACAGCTAACAATTGATAGACTCAGGAAGTGTTTAAATGACATGAGCAAAAAGTAAGGTCTAGTGGGAATCAGTGCCAGGCTAATGTTAGCCTCCGCATTCCAAGTGGAATACAAAAAATGTTTAATTTTTTAATGGAACACACATTTTAATTTGCTAATAGCTAATGCTAACTGATCTTGTTGAAAATGTTGAATCAATGTTCGTAGTCTAGTATGACATACAGTATGACTTTCTCCAGTTGGGCCGTAACAAAGAAGTTGACAGCGCATCTCCCAGCAAGGCCGGCTCTCAGTTGTCAGTCAACTGACATAGGAAACATAGGAAACACCCACTCAGAAGCTCAAGGGTTAGACAATGTTTCCATGTGTCTAAAAATGGTCATCCCATTTTGAAAAATATACACAATAGCTGTAGTATCCTTGTATTTCCTTACACAAAAGGTAGGAGAATTCAAATTTCAGTACAACTTTAAGGCTCTTACTATTTCAGTGTTTGTTGTGCTTTAGAGGTTGATATTGAAAAATTGTTTTTAAATGAATCGAATAACCACAAAGTAATAGCAATACAGGCAACCTGGGGCCTTTGGGACCCCTGAGTGCCAACGTGGTAATCCATGTTACATTATTCTGAGTAATGCTGTACTTGAAATGTAAAGACCTGTCTTTCACCATAGATTGCCAGAGAGATAAATTGGAATTATTTTTTTAACCACTTCATTCTTACATGATAATGGTATGGTACCCACATTAGGCCAACTGCAAAACAGATCTCACTTCTGTAAATGTTTGGTGATATAACATTTGAGCTTTTTTCTGTTGTTGCCCTCACTGTGAGTTGTTCAGCATACAAGCTGCAGGGATGCTTGTAGGTCAAAGTAAAGTAACACAGAAGACTTTTCTAGAGTGTTTTTTTACACCTCTGTCACACACTAGGATGTTGCCTGTATGCTTCCTGATAGTACGAAAAGCAGCAAGAGAGACAAAGAAAGGGCAAGGTGCATGTTTTGGTTGATATAATCTGCAGGTGAAATTTGTCTGTCTGAGGGTGTGTTGATGCATTTCAAATACCCCTGTTTAAGTAATATTCAAGTTTGTTTGTGCACTTAAATACATATGCACCAACATGCTACCTTTGAACACAATGTATGTGTGTTTGTGTGTGAGCCTCTCCTTACCTGGGCCATGGTATTCAGTAGGACTTCAGTTGGCTCCTGGTCCTCAGCATGGTCCTCGGTAGATGATGTTTAGATGATGAGAGGGTGTGGGGGGAGCTCACTTCACAGACATACCTCAGTGTTGTATCACTCGTGCCACTGCTGTGTTGCAAACCCGGGCGCTCACACACACCACCACCTCCTCCTCTGTGACAGTGCTGTCCTTTGAAACACTCGCTCTTGGAAATACAGTACTCCTCCTCTTTCTTTTTCTTCCCCTTCTTCTCAGTCTCCTTCCTCTTCCTGACCTCAACCTGCATGTAATCCCCTCTTTTTTCTTTTCAACTGACACAGAAGGAAAGAATATGTCAGAGGAGCTTGTATCCGTTTATTTCTGTCCTCCACGCTTCTGTCTATGCTGCTTCAGTATCTGGTTGGTTGTAATCAGGGCTCACGCCGCTCACTGCCTCTCCTTTTCCTCCTCCTCTTGCTTGTTCTGCTCTCTCTCCTTCTCAGCTGCTCCCCCTCCTCCTCCTTCCTCTAAAACCCTCCCGCTTTTCCACTCCCTCACTGTACACAGATTTAGTGAGAGACAGAGGGGAAGGGAGGGTTGGAGGGATCAGAGGGATAGAGTATGTGTTTCTGTGTGTACCATGTGACCTCATGGTGTAGTAGGATTCCCCCAGCAGCTGTCGCACTCATTCCTTCATAGAGTCCCTGCTGCAAAGTGAAGCATAGGGAGAGAGCTTTATTGTCGTATACTGTAGGTCCCACCCTGACAAGCTAAAAATGTCTAAGGGAACAATTTGCGGAAATTTGTGGAAAAAACAGACTAATTTAAAGCTGCACTAATTAAATTACAACATGTAGTGTGAAAGGAGTAGGGCTGTCCCTAACGATGATTTTTTTAATCCATTAATATAAGTACTATTTTATTGATTATTCTAAAGATTTTTTTGGTTACTCGATTAATATAACGATTAATTTATGCAAATAACTTTGGCACAAACAGGTGCTCTCTCTGTGTTTCTCTAGCATGTGCGACTATCAGTAGACCGCACAGGAGGGGTAGAGCGAGGGGAGATTGTGGGCTAGGTTTTAATGCTGCAGCTTGTTCTCTGGGAAAAATTGATTGCATGATTGATACTAAACCCCAAATTGATCCTTAAGGCCATCAGTATATGTGAATGAGTTTCTTTCTGATGAGCAGTTGGCACCTCTGCCATCCTTTATGAATATAACGTGTAGTGTAAAGCGCTTTGAGTGGTCAGAAGATTAGAACAGCACTAAACAAGGCGCTACCCGGTGAGTTCAAGTTTATATCGATTTGACAATAAACCTGAAAACTATCGCACTTGGCAGTAGCCTCAGAGCTGAGGAATTGACATGGAAGAGGATGACCCTAGCTTCGCTCTTCCATGTGCTAGTGGTTCACCCATAAAGCCTAAAAAACAACGTCCTTTAAAAGCACAACAAACCCTGTTTCACAAATAATCTTGTGAAAAGTGTCAGCGACCCAAACAAAAGCTGTACCATACATGGCAAGCCACACCCCCTCAAGCGATACAAAGCCTTCAGAGCCACAAATCTGGAGGACAGAAAAACCTCTGAAAGAAAGAGTAATCTGCTCCAACGAAGAACTGGGCTATACAAGAAACCTGGATACACTGGGAAGCATCCTCAGTGATGTATCCTGGGAACATTGGGTGTTTCAGATCTCGCCCAGGTAATCCTGCGCTGCAGTGTACTCTCCCACCTCGTCCAGGCTCCCTGCTGCCGAAGTCCCAACAACCTGCTCACTTGCTCTTCCTCCGCGCCTGCTCGGCCCTCTTCCTGAAGTAGATGATGCCTTTGCCAGGCTCACGAGAGTCTTTGAGAAGTAGCGCAAGCCCACTCTGCCTGTTGCCACGGTGCCCACCAGTGCCTTTTGTCTCAGGCGTGACTCTGCCTCCTCTACTGCTTTCTCAGCCCAGTTAATTGATAACTCTAAAAATTGCCCCTAGTGGATGAATGTGAGAGTGAATGGTTGCCTGTGTATGTGTCAGCCCTGCGACGAGTTGGCCACTGTCCAGAGTGTACCCCCCCAAGGACAAGGCCCAAAGTCACTGGGATAGGCTCCAGTCACCCGCAACCCCTAACGGGAATTAGCGGTAGAAAATGACTGAGATGGTGCAGCCTGTTATTATTCCTTTCTCAATGTGATGCCAGTCGGATGTCCCTGACTCAGAAGTGACCCGCATAGGTCCTTGATCTTACTGGGAACAAGATGGAGGTGTACAGCAATCTCAACCAACTTGTGTGGTATGGACCCATAGGTGTCTCCTAGGTCTCCTTTGTTCTCATGGGACTCTCTTTGAGTTGAGTAACTACACCAGTGTGTTCCAAGCAGCCAGGTAGTTGTTCTTATAAAGAAACTCTGTCAATCTTCGCAAGATGATGCTAAAAAACACCTTCCCTTCAACACTCAGTAGTGAGATGGTTTGAAACTGGTTGATGTTTTTCGAGTTCTCCTCTTTGGGGATCCACACTCCTTCAGCACACCTCCACTGGTCAGCAACTCTTTCTCTTCGCTAAATCACCTTCAAAATCTTCCACAGGTGCCTGAAAAGCTCTGGTCAGCGCTTATATACCAAATAGGGTATGCCACTGGGGCCTGGGGTAGATGCTGAGCGAGCTGCCTTGATGGTCTCCTCAACCACCTTCAGAATTGGCTCCCTCAGGTTGAACTCTGTCGTAGGAAGTGATTTACTTCCTCTGTTGAGCATTCAACCCAATCATTGCACTTGTCCCAGAGCAGTTGTTTTGTGAAGCCGAAGGGATTGGCAATGAAGGCTGCTCACTTCCTGGCTCTCTCTCTCCCCCGTATCCGGTGCCACTCTGCTCTACGTAGGATCATCATCTTCTTTCGCAGGATGTTTTGCAGCTCTGCTAATGGTCGATTCTCCTCATCAGTAGTTTTCTTGTGCTGTTTCTAGAGGGTGCGCAGCTCCTGACGTAGTTGATGTATCTTGGTAGGCCTGCGGTTCATGGTATAGGGGGTAGCCTTGTTTTTTTCTAGCTCTACCCGACCATATCTTTGTGTGGCATAGCTCCTGCTGATGGTAGTCATCGTTTGGAATCAGCTATCAGCATCTCCTTTGGCAGTGGCTTGGATTATGTTGGACACATCCTCATCAAACTGCAGCCACTCACTCTGTTTCCTGGCTGAGGGCCACTTAATCCGCTGCTGTAGAACTACTCTGCTGGGATTGGGAGGCTCTGGTACATGGAGGGACTGGGCTCTGTGGGTTGCCTCCTGGCCGGGCTCCTCCTGCGTCTCACCAGGTTCAAGACCTGTGTGTTGCACCTCACTGTCCCACTCCAAACATTTCATTCTGGCCTGATGGATTTTTAGGCCACAATGATTCTTGCACAGCTTTCCACAAATGCATATCACATTTGTCGTCTGTCTGTTTGCATGGGTTGTTAACCTTTGGTCCGTCCGATTGGAGATCATCCCCCCCCCCCCCTCTCGGGATCTCCTGGGGGTATCTCTGTGTAGGGCTTTCTGCAGCTTATTTTGGGTTCTCTCTCACGAAAGAAACAGGCTGTGGTGCTAACCCATACTGTCCCGGGTGCCGTAACTTTAGCTAGCCTGCTAACTGAGCCAGCTATCTTTTTCCCCACAATTAGATTAGTTGTCTGATAGATGGAGAGATGTCCCAGTCAAGAAACATGAACTAGATTATCATTTGGATTACCATGAGGTTGTCAGCATGGATATTGCCTTTAAGGGAGCAGGTAGGCTAAAATTGTCTGTCTGTGTATAATTCGCAAGCAGCTAAGCTAGCTAGCTAATTGCTGGCTAACTGGTTATAACGCTGTCATTTACAGGACTAGCCATTCAAATTTTTTTCCTGTCTTCTTTACCATTTTCTGGATATTTGGGTTTCAATACTAGTTCAACCATGATTTTGCCACAGGATTGTACATGATTGGGATAAGATTACCAAGGCAAACTGCAGTATCTGCAGTCCAGCTCATTATTAAAAACTGTATTAATATTCATAAATATTTTCGATTTTTTTGCTGATAACCTGCCCTACCTGAATCACAATATTAGAGATGGTTATCATTAGGATTTTATCGGTTCTTGCTATTTGCATTTGCTTTTTAAAAAAAAAAAAACTTTTAAAAGAAGAGGATTAGAATTTAATATTTTAAATATCAGTAAATATTTAGTTTACAACAGGAAACTCACAATATAAACTGAATATCTCACTAAAAACAAATCTAAAATGTCAATAAAATAAATCATATTCCTGACATCAAAATACTTTGTGAAGTTTTGAAAGAATAACTCAGACATCAGTCAGTATTAGTCCTCTGTCCTGCACCCTCTGCTGCTGGTGTGATTCACTTCCAACAGGAAAGTTATCCCTTATGTCTCACCCAGGTTTACAAGAATTTGCCAAATTTTAAGATACGTGACAAACTGAGATAAACAGTTAGAATACATACTGTATACTATTAGCCAAGCTAGCATGCTGTGCTTGTGTGAATTTGTGGATCAAATTGCGGACAGACGAGATTTAATTAAAATATCGCTTTCTACATGTTCATATGTTTATGCTTGTTGAACAGGTGTATTGATAAAATATTGACTTTTAACTTGCAAAGGTTTAATTGCACTTACAGTAACGTGCATAGTTGTTGTCAACTCCAGTAATCTCCAGTAATCTCACCTCTCTGCTGTTTTGACTGCGCATTGTGTGTGTTTGTGTGCATATGTGTGTGCTTACCCCTCACAGAGAGGGCTCGTGAAAGGTTGCAACCTGATAATTCATTTTTTTGACAGCAAGTTTTTTTTTTGTTTATTTATTATGATTTCAACACATATTTGCTGTTCACAATGTAGCAATGTGAGGGAAAAATAGGGTGCGTTCCCTGGACTTGTCAATAGTTTACAGCGTCCTTTCGGATTTTAAATTGTCACACACACAGGATGCGCACCTAGAACATCACTGAAGGTTCTCCAGCTTCAATACTTGTACGAGCCATAGCACTCCTAATTTATATTGCCAGCTCTCACAAGCCTTCCAACAACATGGCCAAGTGTAAGGGATGACATAAGTGTGATCTGCCTCGCACTAAGGATAAACCATCTCAACCTAAGGAAGTCATCATCAGAGCTGTTCAGAAGAGAGCATTCACAAAGGAATTTGAAGCTTTGGAAACAAACAAGTCAGTCCCTCTAAACAGCAGCAGTCATCCCCTCAATCCAATCTTTCACAATAATCTCATCTGCATCCAAAACCGAGTGAAAAACGCTAACCTGAACATTGGAAAAAAGAACACGATAATCATCCCAAAAGACAACCACATTTCCTTATTACTTGACAGACAATGTCATGTCCAGGTGAAACACATAGACTATATAATACACAGAGACGTGATGTCCCTGACGCCAATTGTGTATCATTTATTTGGATGTCACTTGATTAACTTGTAACATTACTGTTAATAAGTGTTACCTAAATTTACATGTGATTGCATAGTCATAAAAATTATTGCCGCTTTTTTCAGCCTATTAAGGAATTATACCAAACAAGAAATTCGAAAGCTGTGCATAACAGTTTACATATAGATTTTTTTGTTTTTCCTTCGAATTGAGGGTCTAAGGACAGGGTATCGTATGTTGTACAGATTGTATAGCCCATTGGGGCAAATTGTGATTTGTGATATTAGGCTATATAAATAAAATTTAATTTAATTGAATTGTAATTCCCCATACAGCTATTTTGATTTTGACTTTGATTTATGTAATGCTACCGACAGCACTGCGAGATATGACTGTGCCTAACACTAACATGTATTTGTTACGAGATGTTTATTTCTTTCAGTCATTGTTGAGGTCATGGCCACCTGTCCCTAGGCGTTGTAACATTACTCACAAAATGCCAATAAATACAAGTTATTTATTGCAATAAAGATAAACTGCACTGTAACTTTGGATATTAAGTGTGTTAGTCAGTGAAATCAATAGTGTTCAGGTGGATGTGCGTTGGTAGTGTAGGACAAGGTCTAGAGTGAGGGCGTTTTCATCCGGACCAAACAGATTAAACTTGGTCTGACGAAAAGAGGGTAGCCTTGGTCCAGATCAAACTTAACAAAGGTTCGGTTCATTGCTAGTGTGAAAGCATTGTCTGTATGGTTCGGACTTTCAGACCATTTACAGGAAGTTACGGTGGTTCCTATGTACCCCAAACAACAGAAGACAGAACTACCAGACCTGGCAAGTACGTCATGTAAAGTTCTTTAGTGCGCTCGTGTAATTGCAGTGTGAAACCAAACCAAAACAAATCAAATGTATAAAATGTATTAAAACATAAACTTTGGTTCGGACCGTGGTGCGGACTTTCAGGTGTGTAAATGCCCTAAAAGTAAAGCAATAAGGTGCAGGCACTGACAGGGAAGAGAGCGACCCATGCTGGAAGCTTGTACTTTGATATCCTGTAGAGCACTGCGCCCAAGTGCTCCAGATGTGGTTAGATACAGCAATCAGCTCTCTGGCACTGCGAAAGACAACATGGGTAGACACAAAGCACACACACAAGTAGACTAAGCAGGGGCCGTGACATATCCTAATACTACTAATGTAACCATACCTAACTCAGGAGCCTCGCCCTACAGCCCAGCTACCTGTCTTCACCTCTAATAGCCCTAACCGGCATGCAAACGGCACCCGGTCCAAGCAATGTGTGCTCTGCTAAGCTTGGCCATCAGCACAAAGTGCCGCTCCACAGAACAGCATACCCACGTCAACTCTCTCCTTCTCAACACTTCATAGTCCGTCCTTCCAGTCCTCATAAGGCACAGGTGCAGCCACTTATTCTAGTCAGTATACACAGCAGCTCCACTCCTTCACCACAGTTACAGTACCAGTTACAGTACAAACTGTGTTAGGCAGTATGGCGCTACGAGTAGCAGTGTTACTAGGTTAGCCGATCTGTAGCTTAGCTCTTTTATTGATCGAGAAGTGCGTTAGAGTCCACACAAGCTAACATTAAATTTACCCAAGCATTCGCTCAAGCGGAATGGAACTTTCTGTTGCGGCCTGAAAAAAAACTGCTAAGGATCAGTACGTAACGCCACCTTCATACACAGATGTGTATGTGTAGCTTACAGAAGTACTTCCGCACTTTCTGTTGGTAGCAAGTGAATAAAATTGGCGTGTCAAAGTGTCCTTGAGCAAGATACTGAACCCCAAATTGCTCCCTAGGGCTGTACCTTCAATGTGTGTGAATGGTTAGGTTACTTTGTAGTCATGGGCAGTTAGCTCATGCCATCAGTGTGTGAATGTGATATGTAGTGTTTTGAGAGAGGCGCTATACAAGTACAGTCCATATACCATTTACCTTTGTTAGGTTGAAACCAATAGCAAGTTTGGACTAGTTATTTTGTACAGATAGTAAATATGTTTGAATTCAAAGATTCAGTGTTTCTGAAAAAATTGGTTCCTTTGTACTGATTGGCAGTTAACTCCAGCCATCAGTGTATGAATGTGTGTGAATGGGGTGAATGTGATATGTAGTGTGAAAGCGCTTTGAGTAGTCAGAAGACTAGAAAGGCGCTATACAGATAGAGTCTATTTATCCATTTACCATTTAACACTGCTAACAGGTCATGTATGTTGAGCGCAGAAACCGATACCTGTTAATTATTGCTAACATATAAGAATTTCACTCAGGGAAAAAACTGGAGCACAGACTTCTAGGACAGTCTGTAGGTACAATTAAACTGCACAGCAAGCCATATTATACTTCAGATATGTTCTTGAAAAAGTCTCCAAAAGGCACAAACACAGCTGAGTGGTCAAGTTTGGTGACTACCTGAGCTGAGGTGACAGGCAGCTAGCAGACAGCAGACCGTTAGCAGTGACAGCAACGGGCTAGCCCACCAGTTACTCAAAGCGGTCACGCTCTTAATTACGCAGAACCTTATACTTTCAGAATCAGAATCACAAATACTTTATTAATCCCCAAGGGGAAACTCTTTGTAACAGCAGCTCAGTGCACACAAGGATGGAAGTACTAAGCAAGACAAAAAGCAATAATATAATAAACTATAATACAGGTAAGAACCGGTTGGTTAACCAGTTGAGGTTAATATTACAGTATAAAGTAATAGTGCATGAGCTGTCAAGTTACGTGTAGCTTATTAACAATATATAATGGGACGGAGGATATTGCACAGCCATACTAGAAGTATAATAAGTATCACAAATTAAGTTCAAATCAAGTTCTCCCACGTCTTGGCTGCTCGGGCCAAGGAATTTCAGTCCGTTTTTTTCATTGCTCTCAATGTACTTACACAGAAATAGACAAAAGCTAAGAACAAGGAAAATTAGTAATAAATATATTGAAAAACAATAAACAAATCTTTCAGTATTATTAACACTGATGACAGGCGGCAATTTAGTCAAAAGATAATGTGTCATTTAACTTTTGGTATGAATCCACCTCAATAATAATCCAATAATCACTGGATTAAATGACTACAGGCCAGTTGCCCTGACATCTGTAGTCATGAAGTCCTTTGAAAGACTGGTGTTTACCCACCTGATGGACATCACAGGACCCCTGCTGGACCCCCTGCAGTTTGCCTACCCCACTATATAGGGTATAATAATTTTCACTTAACATTTGGACAGCACTACAAAAAATATCTACAGTGGACTATATAGTGAGTAGTGAGTGATTTTAGACACAGCCAAAGTCATGCTTAAGGAATTCCTGGTTGGCAAAGATCACTTCCTGTTAGTCATTTGAAGAATCCAGCTGAATCTGTCTGCGTGCCTTTCTATAGGGAATGTGAAGTTGACATCATGCCGTGTTGCATTATGGATACGCCGCTATATTTACAGGATCGCACTAAATATACCTGCACACGACAAGTAGAAAAAACAGCAAGTTTTTATAACAAAAAACAAATAACAAATCTTTTTTATTTTTTATTGAAAATGCAACTGATCAAACCCACTGCCTTTGACTCTATAAAATAACATACCTGAATATTTTGCAATTTGTTTGGTTTAATAACTTGGACAAAAACAGAAGTGCCATCTTACCTTTGCCAGTACAACTGTGCTCTTGCAGTTAGCCGGTTTGTGAATGAGCAGGTCTTGCACCCAGCCACTGCAAAACTGTTCATGAGCTTCGAGGGATTTATAACTCTTATACTCATGCAAGGTGTATGCACTTAGTCCAAAAGGTTAGGTTAGGTTAACTTGATTGTCCCCAAAGGGGACAGTGCATTGTTGCTTCTTAAAAACAAAACAAAAACATTAAAAAACAAAACATCACACTTCACAAACACATCACATCAAAGAGGAAAACAGAAACAGAACAAGGATATTTATGACAACATGGTGCCATGGATTAAAGTGCAAGTGCTAAAGTGCTAGTGTGAGTATTGCATATTACTCCATTAAACCGTGTAGAATGTGTGCTAATATGTTTATTACACGTTGCCGTATTGCACCAGGATTACAAATAAAGTGCTAAGTGCCAAGGTGCTCATATATTTATTGCACATAGCACATTATTCAGCAGCTTAATGGAGGCTGGCACAAAAATTATCATTTTAAGCAATTGGATTTGCATTTTGGAGTCTTCTTTCCAATGGCAGGGTTACGTATTCAGGGAAGAGAGGATGGTGGGAGTCTGAAGTAATTTTCCTAGCCTGTGTAAGATGGTTGGTGTCCCACCACTTAACAAATATGTCTATATAATCATGGTACACAGAAGAGTCCATATCCTTGTAGAAAAGGCTTCGTATTGCCGAATTTCATAATATAATTATTAGAATGTACATTCTTACAGTCAATGGTGTACAGTGTAAAAAACATGTTTGATACAACACAACCCTGTAGAACCCCTGTGTCATTGACCTTCACTTGCTGTGTCTTATCAGTTAAAAAAGAATAAAACCATTTTATTTAAGTGGGATTAACACTCATGTCTTTAAACAAGCTTATTAGCTATGTGAGTGGAGGTAGTTCTGCATTACATTCTTGAGCATATTCATCAACGTAGTTTATCGCAGTTAGTTTGTCCAAATAACGTTTCTTGGCAGTGGCATTCAGTTTCTCCCAGTAGGGTCCATTCTCTTTTGCTTTCCCCTTATCCATTTCTCCATTCTCCTTAATTATACCTCATTTTAGCCAAACACACCAAAAATTAAATGCCATCACAACGGCAGGTGTAAACAGAGTTCCTGTAAACATGACGCCCACGTCCCAGAATGCAACGCTGCATGACGTACCTTCACATTCCCTATATACAGCCGAATCCACACTGTACACACCACAGAAGCAATGTCATAAGTAAATAATTTCCTAGTTGTATTCATAAATTAATGTTAACATTATTTACATGTTTTTTGTACTTAAAACGTTTTATTTACACAAAGTTACATTGGGAAAAACACGTTGCCAACAAAATGGTGATTGTTTGTATTCTGTCGTTGTTACAGTTTTCACACGGTCTGTATAAAATGATTAAAAAAGCCACAGTAAACATCAAGTAAAACTTGTGACTCCAGGCATCATTTTGCAAGCAAGAGTTTAGCTAGTTGGATAATTGCACTGTAGTGAAGACAACATAACAATAATTAATATAATAATTTATTACAACTTGGATTTCATTAGTAGTTTCATACACCATTAGATTACAACAGTGTACTCAACAAAGTAATTACTGAGATCTAGAAACGTTTCGATATTGCTACAACAAAGTCCAACAGGGTAAGAAACAAGCAGTCAGATAATCACGACAAGTCAACAGTTTATCCATATTATCCAAAACACTTTTGGAGTTATAACTGATGGTGAGCGCACCTGAAATTGTGGTAATTGTTCATCACACAGGAGAACTGTATTTACATAACTACGGTAAGTACAGTAGGTCAAGGTTGAAGCAAGAAGTGGGTCTGGTTATGTGATTGATGTGTACAATGGACAGTTTTTGTTTCTAATTTTATTTTTTGCCCTAGTTTTCGCTTCCATATAAGGTCTGGTTAATCTGTTGTCTGCTCATGTTCCTTGTCCTGTTTGACTTCTTTTTAAGGATGTCGTGGTATTCCCAGATCTTAGCTATTAACTTGGTGAGTACTTCAACAGTATTTCTACACCAAATCTGAATTTACGTGCTAGATTTTTGCACGCCAAAGACATAACTTTGCACTTCATACTTCGTCATGGAAAAATTAGACTTGCGTTGCTCTTGCAATTTTGGGGAGTAAATGGTGTTTGAACAATAAAATCTTTGTCTGTTAAATGACAATAATGAGATGCATCGTCCATTTCTTATTTTGTGAATTTTATGTGTCGTGATCCACAGGCAGTGGTCACCCATAACAACAAAAGCTGTCAGATAAAGATCAATGACAAGAACAAGACTCACCTTTCTTTTTCTTTTCTTGAAAAGAATGAAAATAATAGAGACCATCTTGTGATGAGAACCAGCTGCGACGCCAAATCGGTTTGTATGGTACAATGGAACACAACATGAATATTATAGAAATTTTGGATTGGATTTTGGCCCGCTTAAATTTGACAGTTCTACTCCAGAATATTCCAAATAATTGTACGCTCACACATTTTACCTTGTCAGGGTGGGAAAATCTTTATAATAAAACCAAGAACACCACCACTAATATTAGTACTGCTGCTGCCAACAAATGCATCATAGTTGTTTACCCTTGTGTGAAACCTGATCAAAAAGTTGTATTAAAATATTCTGTTTAAGGGCATGCTTTTGACAAATAGTATAGTACTGATCAGTTGTACAATAACTATGTAATAAATTAGACTATATTATATCACATATAGACCAGGTAGTTAATACTGACTAGACTAAATCGGGTTTTTGATGGTTCAATGTTCTGGAGGCCTATTTGATGCATCACTGCAACAAAAGAAAAGCAACAGAGAGAAACCATAGAATATTGACATTTTTGAAACATGTTACCCATTCCGTTATTTAATAGAAACACACACGAGAAACGTAGTAACAAGTAAATGTGTGTGTGTGTGTGTGTGTACGTAGTCATTCTATCCTTGAGGAATGAGGAAAAGGACATCCTGTGGTGCTTCCCCTGAGCTGTATAGCTGGAAACTCCCAACCCACAGCAACACGAACAAGCAGACTGTCCTGTTGTCCACAGCAGCCCACTGTTCTCCACTTTACAAATCACTGTTATTATTCCTGTTTGCACAGTAGTTTAGTGCTCACTGCCATGTGGCACTTATTTAATTTATGGCTTTTCAATTTTTCGGCTGGTTTCTACCAATTATTGCTGCTGGACACTTTAGCCCTTAACCTTTGGCTTGATTGGGGTGTATTTAAAACAACTTGTGTTGTTTATCAGTGAATTGTTATGTGAAACAAAGAGTAATCTCAGATGCTTGGATAGGGTGTGAACAGTTTGCTCAGGACGGTAACTATGAAAGGTGAATGGCGCCATCTGGTGTACAATACACCTACATGGACTTGGAGGCACATTGATTCCATAAACCTACAGTCAAACATTAATAATAGAATAAACTTCTGACATTTGGAGTCACAAGTCTAAATCATGCATGTTACCATCACAGATAAGAGACTACAAAATGACAAGAGATGATGCTACCTAACTGTACCTTGTGGTTTAATCATTTATTTTTCAGAAGGGGTGAAATTAGGCAAATTATTCTGCTGACGTATCAAAAAGCGTAGGCTGTTTTTATACTTCATTTTTGTGTGCGACTATACAACAACACTCCATTCCAGGAGGTGGCGGCAAAACCAAAGAAGAACAATAGGAAGAAGACATGACGCCATGTAAACCGACGGACGGCAGCATTATTTGTGCCACGCTGCAAGAACTGTTAACAATGGAGGAGATTCATTCTTGTATCTTGATTGACAGCTTTCATTACAGGAAGTATGGAGTGATGCTACACCGGCTTCACACGCTACATATCTGATGGCAGGTGCTAACTGCCCATCAGTACAAACATAAATGGGGTTCAGTATCTTGCCTAAGGACAATTCGACATGTGGGCTGGGGGAAGCCAGGATCGATCCGCCAACCTTCCGATTGGTGGACGACCTGCCACAGCCCTCAAGATTTACATGTAAGTCATATTGATAGATGATGGGGGCCTCGTCTAACAATCCAGCAATTTACTCAGATATTTGGTTGGAACATGTAAGTAGCTAGGTTAATTAACGTTAACCAGCCAGTTTTAGGTTAGCAAGCTAGCTTACTAGGGTTTTTGTCAGTCCTGCATGTGTAAAACAAAACATAAAGTATAGCCAGGGGTTTCCAAAAGTTTCATGGCAGGTGTTTCAGTTTAACTAGTGACCGTGCATGTTACTATACTGCAATTTCACTACACAGCACATCTTTAAAAAAAATGTAAATAAAAAAAACAAATAGAAGAAATGCTATTTTTTATTTTATTAGATTATTTAACATTAATGAACATTTCTATAAATGTACCAGAGATAGCCAAGAGGCTATTTTTCATCCATAGTCCAGAATGTTAAAAATCACCCTAAGGGTGCTTTCACACCTGCCTCATTTAGTTCGGTTGAATCGTATTAGAGTACGTTTGCCCCTTTGGTCAGCTGTGAAAGCAGCATTCGCACTCAGGTGCGCACCAAAAGCAGACCAAACAAGCGTACCGATACGCTTTTAAACGAACTCTGGAGCTGTTCGTTTGTGGTGAGAACGTGATCTGACCTTGAACCGACCCAACTGCAAAAAATACTGATCATTTTTGGACTAAACCAGCTGCCGTAGTCATATTTTCGGAATCAGAATCAGAAGCAGAATCCGAAATACTTTATTAATCTCCGAGGGGAAACTCTTTGTAACAGCAGTTCACTATCACGTCAGTGCACACAAGAACTGAAGTAATAAGCAATAATATAATACACTATGGTACAGGTAACTACAAAGTGGGTATAAGTATAAATATAAAATTAAATAAGTGTTATGTACAAAGTGGGTTAACTGGTTGAGGTTAATATTACAGTATAAAGTATAAAGTAATAGTGCATGAGCTGTCAAGTTGCATGTAGCTTATTAACAATATATAATGGGACGGAGGATATTGCACAGCCGTACTAGAAGCATAAATAAGTAAGTATCTAAATTAAGTTTAAAACAGGGTGTATTGCATAGTAGTTTAAGCACCGAATATTCCCAAATTATGTCCAGTATTGCAGAGATGTTCTTGATCGGTGTCCAGTTTAGTGACTTATGGTCATATCAACTAACACTTATAGGGAGGAGTTATAGAGTTTGATGGCCACAGGCAGGATTGACTTCCTGTGGCGCTTTGTGGTGCATTTTGGGAGGATGAGTCTTCCGCTGAAGGTACTCCTTTGCTTGACCAGCATGTCATGGAGTGGGTGGGAGACACTGTCCAGGATGGCATGTAGTTTGGCCAGTATCCTCCTCTCTGACACCACCGACAGAGAGTCCAGCTCCACCCCAACAATGTCACTGGCCTTACAGTTCATTGAGTCTGTTAGCATCCGCTACCCTCAGCCTATTGCCCCAGCATGCAACAGCATACAGGATAGTACTGGCCACCACAGACTCTTAAAACATCCTCAGCATTGTCCAGCAGATGCTGAAGGACCTCAGCCTCCTCAGAAAATAGAGGCTCTGGCCCTTCCTGTACAGAGCTTGAGTGTCACTGGTGCCTTGGCCCTTCGTACGTCTACATCCAGCTCCTTGGACTTTGTCGCATTGAGCTGCAGATGGTGATCGGCTCACACCATGAGACAAAGTTACCAACCACAGCCCTGTACTCAGTCTCATCACTACCACTGATACATCCCACCACAGCAGAGTCATCAGAAAACTTCTGAAGGTGGCACGACTCTGTGTGGTGGCTGAAGTCTGTGGTGTAGATGGTGAAGAGGAAGGGAGAGAGGACAGTCCCCTGAGGGGCCCCAGTGTTGCTGACCACAGTGTCCGACAAACAGTATCTGCTGTAGATGCAGATACTGTGGTCTGCCAGTCAGGTAGTCAACAATCCAGGACACGAGCGGGACTTCCACCTGCATCGCTGCCAGCTTCTCACCCAGCAGGGCTGGCCGGATGGTGCTGAAAGGCACTGGAGAAATCAAAAAACATGATCCTCACCGTGCTTGCCAGCTTGTCCAGGTGGGTGTGAATGCGGTTCAGCAGGAAGATGATGGCGTCCTCAACTCCCAGCCGGGGCTGGTAGGCGAACTGAAGGGGGTCCAGGAGGGGTCTGACCATGGGCCGCAGCTGTTCCAGCACCAGTCTCTCCAGGGTCTTCATTATGTGGGAGGTCAGTGCCACCAGTCTGTAGTCCTTGGAGCCACTGGGATGTGGCATTTTTGGGACAGGAACGAGGCAAGATGTCTTCCACAGAACAGGGACCCTTTGAAGACTCAGGCTCAGGTTGAAGACATGTTGAAGAACTCCACATAGCTGGGGAGCACAGGCTTTTAGCACCCCAGGGCTAACCCCATTGGGGCCAGCAGCCTTGTTTGAGTGGAGTTTCATCAGCTGTCCTCTCAACTGGTCAGCAGTCAGGCCCACAGAAGAGGTTACCGGCGGGGGAGGGGGGCATCAATGTCAATGTGAAGAGGGCCGTTAGCCTGAGAGCCAGTTGAGGGGGGGGGGGGGCAGTACTCTCCCAGGACAATGGGGTTGGGGGGAGCAGTTGACTCACAGGGGTC
>CM022492.1:2545440-2574094 GCA_011952105.1 Coreoperca whiteheadi | reverse complement strand
GGGGGGGGGGGGGGGGGGGGGGGGGGGGGTGTGGGTGGGGGGGGGGGGGGGGGCGGTGGGGTGGGGGGTGGGGGGGGGGGGGGGGGGGGGGGCCTCTCCGGGGGGGAGGGGGGAGCAGTTGACTCTTACCCCTTTTCCACCGAGCTGGTGCTAGTTTGGAGCCAGCTCTGTGCTGGCTCCGTAGTCAGTGGAAACACAAACGGGTTCTTAGAAGGCTCGTCATTTGAACCAACTCCGAGCTGGCTCTAGCACTGGCTCTGAACCAGCACCTGGTTCATTTTGGTGGAAAAGGGGTATCACAGGGGTCTGAGGGGGGGCAGCAGCTGAGTTAGAGGGGGGATGAGCAGGAGGTTGTCGAATCTGTTAAAGACGAGATTAAGTTTGTTGGCCCTGTCCAAGCTGCCTTCAACTCCTCTGCTGCCAGTCGGTCTGAAGCCAGTGATACTCTTCATGCCGCTCCAGACCTCTCTCATGTTGTTCTGCTGGAGTTTCCACTCCAGCTTTCTCCTGTACTTCTCCTTGGCCTCCCTGATCTTTACCTTCAGGTTAGCCTGGATGGCCCTCACCTGCTCCCTATTACCATCTGTAAAGGCCCTCCTCTTGGCAATCAGGAGGTCTTTGATGTCCTTTGTTACTCACGGTTTATTGTTAGGAAAACAGTGAACCATTTTAGTTGGGACATTGCAGTCCACACAGAAGTTAATGTAGCCTGTGATGCACTCATACCACTTTTCCACCGAGGCGGAGCTGGTGCTAGTTCGGAGCCAGAGCCAAGTTTTAAATCGGATCTTTGTGTTTCCACAGCCGAAGCACCAGCTCGGAGCCAGCAAAAGTGGTTCTTATGTAGCACCAACTCGTTGCTGGGCTAGAAGTAAGCACCACTTACTGCGGCGGCTGGGTTACCGGCTGACCGACAAGACGAACAGTTTCACTTCTGCTTCTTACACCAACGCTTAATACATTTTTATTTAACTGCAATGTGATCGTTTATCAGCAGCGTTGATGCTAGGAGGGTAGAAACATGCCGAGGCTAAAGTTGGCACGTTCTTGTTAAAAATAAATGTTATGTACATACCGTTACTCTCGCTCGTAATCTCCGTCTGTACAAATTACGGCGAATGTCAACTCCGTGAAGGTATTTATATTCAGATACAATGTGAAGCCTCTGCCCTGACATAGACGTTGGGTTGTATAATGGAGCTTTGGAGAAGAACATGGCGACTCTTTTATCTACATTAGTTTTAAGCATGACTGATTTAACCAATCTGCAACATGTACCATAGACTGACTTAGAACTGCTGAAACTTGTGAGGTGTATATTACTGAGTTGTCTCCGTATAGTTGAGTGAAGAGGTTGGGACATACCACTGAGAGGTCATTTATGTACAAGGAGAAGAGTAAAGGGCCCAGAATAGATCCTTGTGGAACAACTGCGGACAGATGGACTGGAGGAGAATGATGGTTATGAACTCTGACTGATTGAACGGTTTGATAGGTAAGAAGCAATCCACTTTAAGGTCACTGGAGAGAAACTAAACTGGGTTAGTTTTGTTAATAATATGGTAGGATTTACTGTGTCAAATGCCTTCTTAAGGTAGAGAAACACGGCTCCAACAACACAACCTTTATCCAAAAGTGATTTTACTTTTTCAACAAAAAAGCAGTTGGCATTTTCAGTTGAATATTTGTCTCTAAAAAGCCAAACTGCATTGGGTGAAGACCAAATGGAGAGGTGTTCAGATGTGAAAGTATTTGGTCAGCTATTAGTTTCTCTGCAACCATAGATACTGTTGGTAGAATACTGATTGGTCTATAATTACCCACAAAAAAGGATCCCCATTTTTGAACACTGGAATGACTGCAGCAGACTTCCATCCACTAGGAAATGTGCCTTGGGATATTGACTGATCAGTTGTTTTTGCCATCGGCTTGGTTAATGTGAGGCTGAGCTTCTTCAGCATGAGTGTCAAGGCATGTAAATGTCCCCCCAGAAATTTTACAGGACTTATGAGAGTTCATCGGGCTAGTGATGGACCACATTGAAAATGCTGAAGTGACGAGCAGCACTGTTGAAACTGTAGCTGGAGAGATGGGGCGTCCCATGTAAAATCTAGAGAACGAGAGATTTGATGAGCTTTTGGATATAAATCTGTCTGTGGATGCATCACAAAATTACTGGTCTCTTCGCCAGACAGAGCAATGCTACTGAGCAAGAGCTTGATAATGCAGTCCAACGCAAAAAAAATGAAATGACCACAGCAGGCTATCAGATTGTCAAAGGGAGACTAAAGTCCATGAGAATCCACATCCAGTAGAGGAGAGTTACTGCATCAAAGCATCGAGTAGAGTCACTTGGGATTCTTTCCATACTAACTGGATTGGGCCGTCAGGGGGCCCCTTTCACTGTGGCATGTGGAAACTAACACAACAAAATGCTTCATTTTACTCACTTTCTGCCAACAGACAGTAAAGAAATAGTAACTAGCTAGTGGTTAGCTGTTGACAAGTTGATGGCTGGTGTTTGCAGACTGCATTGACTTGTGATGGCTAGCTTGGTTAATGTTTTCGTTGGTTGTGTTAGCTTATTCTGGAATCACCAGAATGTGTAAACTCAAGCTCGCGTGTCTGTATTGCGCTGCAGCCGAGACATCGTAGGCATCAGCCCAAAGATCGGTACGTGAGGTCACCGTTATTCAGAAGGGCTTCTGTTGGCTCCATGTACACGTCCGCATAGACAGTGGCGTCACTTACCGATCCTTATCAGTTGTATTTCAGACCGCAGCAGAACTTTTAACTGTGTTTTAGTTTCAGAAATGCTCAAGTTTAAAGAAGCTTGGGTAAATGTAACGTTAGCTTGTGTGGACGCTACCGCATTTCTTGTCAACAAAAGAGCTTCGCTACTGAAAAGCTATTTGATTCAGAAAACAGCAACGCTACCACCACGCTACTGAAACATGTAGTTAAGCTAGGCACAGCAAGTGGGTGAATGTGGTGGCTACTCTCTGTATCCCTGCACTGCCTTTTGTCACCCCCTTTCAAGCTGATATGAGGGTGCTGTTTTGAGGAAGAAGGTCTGTGTGACGCTGCAGTGTTTGAGCTGGCAGGCTCAGTGGTTTTACCTACTGCTTTGGGATTGACAACATTTTCCCAAGCTATCTGTGTCATTTTCCTTAGCTCCTGCATTGAGGGGTTAGCTTTATGCGTCAAAAGTACAACATGAGTGCGTACACATGGGTGAAGGTTGCGCAAGAACAAGGACTTGAAGGTGGAGCTCCCTTCTAAGCCTAATGCATTCTTTCCCTGGGAGAATGCATATCCCAAACCTTTGTAATAATCTCTGGGATGTTCACGACGAGAATGTTTAATTTGGAGGGCTGCAACCATTGAGGCAATCTCATCAGCAGCAGAAGAGAATTCTTCTGTTAGTGCCTGATGGAGCTCTCTGTAGTCATTTCTGACACTGGGAGGTTGAGAATGGATACACTTCTGGACTTGTCTTCCACACAATTGAACCTTCTCCCTTTGAACTTGCATGGGGCAAGTCAATTAGATTGTGATCTAATTCACTTAAATAGTCATCAATGTGGCGATCACAGTTGTCTGGATTAAAATGTTTAATGTATTTTGCTATAAGCTCAAGCGCTTTAAAATGGGGACACTGTGGGATCATTTCTGGTAAAGGCGAGACTAAGCTAGCATTATTGTATTCGTCTGGGTCACGTGCTATACTTCTCTCTGGTGGAGAGGCAGGGGCTGAATAGCTCTGAACTGTTGTATTCCTTCTTTTGGAGGGATGAGCACTACAGGTGTCTTGCATCATAGGCTGAAAAAAACATGGGGAAAAATATCTACTAAAAGATAAACTACATATCTCCTCACTGTCTGTCTGAGAGATGGGACTGTTGCCATCTGCTAAGTGGAGGGGTAGTTAACCTCTTACTAAGAGATGAGTGTGAGTCGGAGTAACCTGAGTCACATTGGCTGAACGTCAGTGGTGGGGAAAGATGTTCTGATCTAATCCCTAATAATTTCTCTTTGTGTAACAAGAGATCAGACTCTGAGTGCAGGTCTGCTAAATAGCACATGACTTATTAGCTGTCTGAACTTCAAGGAGGAGACAAGCATTTTGCGCTCTAAGGGATTCTATCTCCATTTCTAGGGCTGCTTTGCTCTGAAAGGCAAGGCTGGTTTGCCTGTGAACTTCATAAGCAAGCATTTTAAAAAGGGGCTTGTGGAGGCTGCCTGTGCTTCACACTTGACCCGAAGTAGTGATTCTATTTCTTTGCTGCACTCACTGAAATTCAACCTACTGATGAATTCAGGGTAGCCAGGTTTTAGGCTCTGTTTTAAGGAAGAAATAAACTGCTCTATACAGGGGCTCTCCATTGTTGAATCTGGAATTGAGGGTAAAATTAAGCTAGTTGTTTAGTACAACAAAGCAACGTGGTTGGCTATGGTGTTGCGTTGGCAGACACCTAGTGGTGTAGTTTGGGCAGTACACTGGCCTAAAAAAGTAGCTCTCTATGGAAGAGGGGTAGCTACACCACTATCTAGTGGGTCTAGTGGGTATCTGATTGGGACCACTGAAGGCAAGGCAGATTTACCAAAATAGGTTTGCTTACCAAAATTTCAACATGCACTAACTGCAGGGCAGGATGGTCTCTTAACATTTACACAAACTGAAACACGTGGAAGTTACAGCTGTATACAAAACAGGGCTGAAAGCACGCTGTGGCTCTATCTCAGGATCTATTCTTACTCAGGCTGAAATGCACGGCAGTAAAAGGCAGGAACAACCAAACTCTATGCACATTTACAGGGCCAGTGGCAGGCTGTGTCTTAATAAAAGGGAGGAGCACTTCAATTAACAACTGACAGCTTGCTGAACCAAATACTTACAATTCCTACAGAGTAGGGTCAACTGGGATGGCTAGCAGCAATACCAACTCTTACTGTAATACTATGAGGGCTTAAAGCGCGGCTGTGGCTTGGTGGAAGAGCGAGTTGTCTACCAATCGGAAGGTCGGCGGTTTGATCCCGGCTTCCCCCAGCCATGCGTTGAAGTATCCTTGAGCAAGATACTGAACTCCAAATTCCTCCCGAAGCTGCGCCTTCGGTGTGTAAGTGTGTGTGAATGGTTAGTTTAATTTGTACTGATGGGCAGTTATCTCCTGCCATCAGTGTATGAATGTGTGTGTATGGGTAAATGTGATCTGTAGTGTGAAAGCGCTTTGAGTAGTCGGACGACTAGAAAGGCGCTATACAAGTACAGTCCATTTACATTTAAAGTGGTAGTTTAAATGAAAAAACAAAATCTATCAAATTACTTTACGTAACTTGATAATACAATTTTCATCACAATGAACTTCACTGTAAGTACAGCTGGATGTCTACGCCTGAGGCAGACTAGGGGCGGTGAAAGCAAAGACTTTTGTTAGTCTTCATATTGGCCAAAAATTATGCTGACGATTAAAATCAAACAATTATGAATAATTGACGACAGTACTATGCCTCACACACGGGGGCATCATTTGTTGGGGTTTAACAATACTATGCCTCACATGGCAGCACCATTTGTTGGTGATAAAAGGGGCACCAAGTTGATGTTGGTACAATCAATTGGATTTGGCTATCAAGATTATCCAAGATAATCATAAATAATGCTTTTAATTAATAAAGACCTCGGGGCACCACCTTTTGAATAAAATAAAATGATAACCAATTAATTGATTAATTGAGTCTCATAAAATAAACTAAACAATACACAATTTGGAACTCTTTGGATTAATAATTACATTAATAACTATAACTCAAAATTACCATTAATAGCTAGTAGGTGAAGGATGTAGAATTCAACATAACCCACATGAATGAACTCATCCATTGAGTCCCAACATGGGGTAATTTTCTCATAGACTTCTAAACAAATGGACTTCTTTTTGCAATCATTGGAGTCGACCCCTGCAGGCAATTAAAAATAATGCAGGTTTAAGCCACTTCCACATTGACTTCACTTTTCAGCCCCAGAGGTTGCCGTTTGGTACTGACCGTATTGACACGGCCCATAGAGCAAGTGCACCAGAGACGTCCGCCAGCCGAGCCAGCTAACTTCCGGTTAAGCCCTCCTCAAACTTTAATGGAGATTAGACAGTATTCCCTCTCATCTGCTACCGCTTTTTATACGGTTGAGTCTAGTGTCGTCATACTGATAAATACCTATCTTATTTTAGGCTGTGTTCCAGCTGCTTTTAAACATGCTGTAGTGCAGCCTCTTATTAAAAAGTCAAATCTGGATGATTCTGTTCTCTCTAACTTCAGGCTATTCCTAAGCTACCATTTCTGTCTCATGTTTTAGAGAGAGTTTTTTTTAATCAACTGAAACTTTTAAATGAATCCTTTTATCACGTGTTGAATAGTGTGTAGATATCAAAGGTATTGCCCTAAAATGGTTTCAGTCATATGTGATAGACAGGAGTTTCTCGGTTCACCTAGGTGAATATTCTTCGGCTGTGGCCCATCACGCCTTTGGGTTTCCTCAAGGCCATTTTGGGCCCCATCCTCTTATTGTATATGCTGCTATTGGGATCCATTTTTAAGAAACATAATATTACAACATAATACTTTTCATTGTTTTGCTGATGATGATGTTCAAATCTATTTGCCAATGAAAACTAAAAGGGGCGGCTGTGGCCTGGTGGAAGAGCGGTTGCCTGCCAATCGGGAAGTTGGCGGTTCGATCCTGACCTCCCCCAGCCATGTGTCGAAGCTTCCCTGAACCCCAGTGTGCTCCCAAAGCTGTGCCTCTGGTTTGTAAATGTTCTCATATGTAAGTCGCTTTGGATAAAACCATCTGCTAAATGTAAAAGTAAGGACTCAATGCAGCCTTCGTTGGACTGCTTAAACGACTTTAAAACTTGGATGGAGTCCATGTTTGGATGACCTAGCCTACTGAATGATCCTGACAGGACTCTTGGCCGTCTAGCATCTTTAGTCTTATCCATAGATTTCGAGATAGTTATTCATGCTTTTATTACTTCTCGATTGGATTGTTGTAATTCTTTGTACGTGGGTTTAGAACAATCGTCTCTTCGTCATCTGCAGTTTGTACAAAATGCAGCTTCCTCGTCTTTTAACTGGTAGGGGAAAACGTGATCACACAATACCAGTTTTGCCTTCCCTCCACTGGCCCTCCTGTCCACTTCAGGATTAATTATAAGATTATATTGCTTGTTTTTAAGGTTTTAAATGGGCTGGCACCACCTTATCTGGCAGAATTGTTACATGTCTCCAAAAGCAGAATGGGAGCCATAGCGTTCATCTCTACATTTTAGAGTAGGCTTATGACTTTCCTCTTTGATAAAGCTTATAGTTAGGGCTGGCTCACATGAGTCCTGAACCATCCCTTAGTTATGCTGTGTGAGATTCAATTAGGGCAGGTTTGGTTTTTAGCAGAAATATCAAAGATATTTATGAATATTGATACAATTCTTAATGCTATTAAGTTATTAATATAGATTACTAATTGCGGGGCACCATCCTGACATCAGAGACCAATAACCAAATGTGAAAACAGTCTCAAAGGTGGCTATCCTCCTAAAATGTTGATAATTAAATTTACCTTACATTAATAATGGACAGTGAAGAGTGAATCCGAGCACTTTTGGGGTTCAGTATCTTGCTCAAGGATACTTCAACACATGGCTGGGGGAAGCCGGGATCGAACTGCCGACGTTCCCATTGGTGGACGACCGCTCTGCCATCAAAGAACAGCTGTCGATATATATTTTGTAAAATAGATATCTATATGCACAGTAGCTTAATGTTTGTTTACCTTGTTGTCCTTGTTTTTAGCTATAGTTGTCTATTTCTTAGACATAAATACAGCTTTTTCTTAATTTTGATCCAGGTTTTAAAAAATGTAACAACTGGGTCCTGGTCATGAAAAAACAGACTAATTTGGATCATTCAAATCAATAGCTGTAGAAAAAAAGTATATTGCCTTATACTTAATCCGTTCTTACACAAATTCATTGAGGGCAAAATGTAATTCTGACCATTCTCTAACCCCAACCCCAAGAGACTAAAGAAGGAGCAAAAAAAAGCAAGATAGTGAAATTAGTAATGAAAACATCTACAAAGCCATTCAAGCGGTTATTAAAAGATTTGATGAGCAAGACAAGCGTTTGAAAAAGTTTGAACTCTACATAGAGGCCAACTCACAATCTGTAAAAGCAAATAAGAAGGAAAGTGGGAAAATGCGAAAGAAAATCAAGTCTATGACTAAAGAAAACAGCTCTCTGAAATGTGCCTGGAAAATGCCAGATACAAGAGAAGGTGGGACCTCAGTTTACTGGGCTTACTGGAGAAGGAAAATGAGGATACAAGAGAAGTTGTCATTGGAATTCTTACCAGGGGGATTCCAGTTACGGTAGACAAACTCAGGGAAATGGTTGACACTGTTCATTGCCTGGGAAGGAAAAACGAGCTGCACATAACAACTTGTCAAGGCCCATCATCATCCATTTTGTAATGCAGACTGTCTGCAACGAAATCTGGAGGAAATCAAAGGATGCTAGGGTCTGCAAAGAACTGAACATTCGCTTTAGGGAAGACGTCTCCAAAGAAGATCGAGATGCCCGGGCAACGCTGTGGCCGAGAGTTCAAGAAGCCCGAAAGCAATGAAAGAAAGGCTTTCCTAAAAGAGGGGTATGCAATTATTGATGGTCAGTGAATTGAGCTCTGACAGGTAGCCAAGAGGAAGACGTTATATCTTTCACTTTCAGGTAGTTCATATTTGAAATGTTCTTGTTTTGGGTAAGCTAAAGAAGAGCTGTTGTTTTGTCTTGATCTAGCTCAGACACCTAAAAAAAGAAAAGAAAACTATATAGGGTGGTGCTATAGAACTGTTATTTTAGGATCACATACTCATTCCTGCGCAGAGTAAGTGTACATAGCGCATACAAACAAGTTTTTTGGTGTTACTAATGTCTGTTTCATTAATATCTATAAATGTTAGGGGTTTGAAAAAAAATGTTAAACGCAAGGCCATTTTTTTGTTTTGCAAGGATCAAATGGCAAATTGTGTTTTTTTATAAGAAACTCATTCCGGGGGAGCAGATGAAACATTTTGGAAGAAGCAATTAGGGGAAGGAACTTTTTTTCTCCTCACTCTGCTGGAGTAATGGTCTTACTGAATAGACTACCAGGCAAGGTGATCGACCGCTAAAGAGATACAGATGGACACTGGCCAAAAAATGGATGGTACCTGGAAATTGAACTTTTCTGGCTTCATGCACCACTGAGCAGCTTTCTAGAGAATGAACGTACCCAATTCACTTTATACATCCAGTGCTTGATCTGTAACGGCTGCGCAAGCCACATGCGCAAAATAAGTACTGCAAGTCAAAGAAGGTTACGATTAATGTGCCTGTTCAAAATACTAAAACTACATCTTTCAAATCAAGATAACAAAATGATTTTTAATCATTTGAAATGTAATAATAAGGAAATGTACTGAAGTTATAAAAAACCGGACACTTGTCAGTGCCCAATCTGTGCCGACCAGTGTTGCCACAGTTACTTTGAAAAAGTAATCTAATTACTGATTATTGATTACTCCTTTAAAGAGTAACTTAGTTACATTACAGATTACTTGATTTTAAAAGTAACTTAGTTAGATTACAAGTTGCTTTATTAATTACATTCAGCCTCTGTCGACAACACCCCCACTGCATCAACAAAAAATTGACAGCTGGTTTTGCCAACACTCACTTTATTGGAAGTAAATTTTTAACTTGATGTCAACAATCTATCTCCAAACATTTTAAGTTGAACTTAAAAACTATCTCCTGAGAAAAATACGTTTTTATAAAAAAAATAAAAAAATGCCAGACTTTCTTGAATTCACTTAACATGAATACTTGTTTTTACCGAAGTCCAACTTTTGTTGTTCGGGTGGTGGGGGGCCTTCTGCTCCCCACTTCGCACCACCTGGTGGGACTCGCTCTGTAAGTTTGGCCATGCAGCGCTGCGACTCCAAATGCTTCTTTAAGTTTGACGTAGTGTTTTTGTAGCTAGATAACACTTTGTCTCCACCAGCACCGAGTTTACAACGAACCTTAATATTCACAAATATTAACGCACAGTGACTTGGATAAGTAACTTTAATCTGATTACTGGTTTTGAAATAGTAACGCGTTAGATTACTCGTTACTGAAAAAAGTGGTCGGATTGCCGACACCAGCTGCCTGATCTGTTCTGCACGTGCACATACTTATTATTGCTCGATTTGTTCCACACATTTTATTTGACTACAGCCCATTGATGTGTAAAAAAAACAGACAGCAAGTTTATTTTTACTTTAATAACACAATATTATAGTCTAAGTTAAAAATGGAGAACTCTATAATGGATTACACTGTGATTTCAAAATAATGAATTATTTTTTATATTATATATTCTACAACAACTTTCGTAATGACATGCTATCTGGAACCATATTGAATAAATTGTATTAAATGAACAAACATAATTAGTTTTATTTCGTTTTTAATTACAAATAAGGTACAGATTATCTGTTGATACACGGACATTACATTTCCAGTTATTAAAAAAAAATATATATATTTTGAGTGTGAGTAGGATTGTTTTATGATCAGTCATTCACATCGAGTCATTTTGAACAGGCACATTTGCGGTAACCTCCGTTGACTGACAGAACCAGTTTTGCGCATGTGCAGATCGGATCGTGCAGACGGTAGATTTTGGGTACTGGTATTCAGGTCTTATAATGTATGTTCAAAGCCAGGAGCGTTTCCTGAGGGCTTGTATCTCAGACTGTATGAAGCTTCTGTTTTAAGAAAGCCCTACTATATGAATATCTGACAATTCTTTCATTTAATTATACCACAGACAGAAGCTGAAATAGACCTATCTTACATTATATTTTATTTATTGTATGTAATTTACTTTTGCTTTTGGTTTCCTTACCTTTTTATGATACTTTATAATTATATTGGTTAATTTTCTTTTGGACTGCATTTGCTCAGTCTTAAAACTGTTTTGATCCTGGAATGTTCTATTCTTGTTAAATTTGTATTCTGCAATAAAGTAGCAAAAAACAAAGAAGAGAAAAAAAAAAGAAGCTGCCGTTTCCTTTTCCCACAATCCACCGGGAGAGAGTGAAGGCGCCTTTCGAGGTGCCTTGCATGTCAACAATCGTGTGGAAGAGGACAGCTTCAATTACAAGCATCTAATGCATGCATATAATTACACGCTGGTTTTGGGGACAATACGTTTATGTTTCGTCACTTTGCATAACTGACTTTAACGCTTATTAACACCGACATGGCTCCGTTCAGCTTAATGACAGCAAGTGTTAGCTGGTTGGCTAAGTCCTTCGGCGTCTTCTCCTGCACCAGCAGTCTGGCAAGGTAACGTTAGCTAACCTAAAGTTACTTGTTACTGTGTTAGCCTACTTAGCTGAAGTTGTGGTAGAGCTAGCAAGTTAGAGTTAGCTTGGCATTCCACATAATTTACTGTAGGTTAGCATGTGTTTTTATCATTAGAAATCACATACTTTAATGGAAATGTGTTTTCAAAGAGTATGTTAGCATTAGGATAGGTTAGTCGTCAGTTAAATTAAAAGATAAGTTACGCTATGAGCCTCAAATAATATTCTTTTCGACGGGTAAGTTAACGTTAACTTAAATAACAATTAGCATTTATTAGAGTGGCATGGTTTGAACGGTTGTGAGGAGCTTTTAGGGTGTTAATATCCAACAGGAAATATAGGGTGTTTGTTCAAAATGGACTCATTACATTGAAAGCCTTGCACGTGTTAGGAGGTTAGGGCTAGAGATGGAATAACCATTTATTTTAACGGGTGCAGCAGTTTTGAGCCTCTTGCAGTTTAATGCTGTCTGGCCTTTTTGTAGCAGAGTACGACTTAAGGCCACAACACACACAGATCCAGTAAACAGTACTTTACATGAATAAAACCGACATACCGTACACATCCACGGTGGATTTTATGAGCAAGTGGAAAACTGAATCTTAAATTGAAACATTTATTGAAAAAAGTTCTGCTTTGGTGTCCCACACACAATAAATTAGTAAGCGATGTTTAGGGCTGCAACTAACAATTATTTTCATGATGGAACCAGAGAATGTTTGGCGTTTTTTCACAATTATTGCTTGGGAAAAAAAAAGTAATTTAGACTGAGCAATTAATCAGCCAGTTATTTCACCTTTAGTGTGTTCTGTTGAGTAGGCATCACTAAATTGCCAGATTAGTGATCAAGTTCTCTCCATTAAAAAGAATGGATACTAGGGTGTTCTCTGTATAATATCATGTTGTGTGTGTGTGTGTGTGTGTGCACGCTGTAGGTGTACCAGTATCCTCCCAGCTGCATACATCAGCCCTGTGAAATGTCTGACCTCTCAGGCCAGTGGCCCTCCAAAGAGGCCCCTGAACGGATACATGAGATATGTTCTGCAGCAGCAGCCTCTCATGACCAGACAAAACCCAGGTAAATCTGAAACACCTGATACTTCTTTAGAGGCCATCTTAAACTTATTTTTTCACAAACTTACTGCACTGATATGGCAATAACAGCCCATATTACTTAACCATAAGCAGTATGAAATAAGCGTATTAAATCACATTGAAATGTAATTTCAGAGCACATGGCTGAGCTAGATCAATCTGAGGTGTTTCTATCATAAGTCAAGGATCTGAATGCTACAATTCTGTTCTTGATCATTTTATAATTGTTGCCTTCAGAAATCAAATCGGTGGACGTCATCAGAAAGATCGCCCAGCAGTGGAGAACGATGAGCCCAGAACAGAAACAGGTACTTCAGTCCTTTATTCGTTAAACAGCATAAACTATGCTTTTCATTTAAGTTTTCAATTGTCCCATGAGTGCATACGTTGTAATGTAAGACCGTGGTTGCAAGTGGCGAATCATCTCTGTGATACTGATTAAGTGTAAAAGCCATACACTTTATTTTCTGTTGCTCTCCATATATGGGTTTTGTCAGTCTGTTGTTGTGATCGCAGTTTTTGTTGCTCTCTCGATCCCATGAAGCCATTTGAGGAAGCCTCTCTTCGGGCCAGGGAGCAGTTTAAGGTGGACCTCCAGTGTTACCAGGCTCAGCTGACCCCAGCACAGGTCCAGCAACAAGCTCTGGAGAAGAGGCAGAGGTCGGCCAAAAGGAAGGCCATCCGCAAAAAGAGGGTAAGAGAGATGGTAGGTGGCAGGGAACGGAGAAGGTTTGGGGTGCTCTTTTGTCAAGAGCTTCAAGGTAGATTTTAATTTCTGTTGTCTTTGAAACACGTCTTAGGCTTGATATCCGAACTGTCTATAAGTTTGACTTTGCTGACAGTATATTCACACCAGCACTGTAGCAAGAAGTGTGTCAGGACAGACCACTGCACTGTGCAGGTTAGGGTTAGGCTTACAATATGAGTGAAACATGAATTGTTGAAGCTCCAGTCAGCCATCTGAGTACCATGACATCAACTGTCATTATTGAACAAACAAATGCCTCCTCCCTGTGTGTGTGTGTGTGTGTGTGTGTGTGTGTGTGTGTGTGTGTGTGTGTGTGTGTGTGTGTGTGAGATCCAGGAGTTAACTAACCTGGGAAAGCCCAAACGTCCTCGCTCTCCATTCAACATTTTCATGTCGGAGCACTTTGAGGAGGCCAGAGGAACCACCACACCGGTCAGTAACCACAGCACCATGACATTTAGTCATTCAGCAGACGCTTTTACGCCAAAGCGACTTACATATGAGAACATTCACAAACCAAAGGCGCAGCTTTGGGAGCATTTTAGGGTTCAGTATCTTGCTCAAGGATACTTCGACGCTGGGGGATCAAACCACCAACCTTCCAATTGGCAGGGGGCCGCTCTGCCACCAAGCCACAGCCGTCACAACATAACATTTAAAGGGACAGTTCAAATCTTTTGACATAAGGTGGTATGTCAAAAGATTTGAAGCAAGTTTGTAGCCATCTAACCTTAACCTTAAATGAAACCATTCCCTCTTTATATCTGTCACAGTATAGCTCTGGCATGATAATAATAATCTTCATTTTATATAGTGCCTTTAAAAAGAGGATCTCACAGCACTTTACAAACATAGATAAAAAGCGAAAGATACATGTGACACAAACAATAAAAATAACAATCACATAAAAGCCAATCTGAAAAAATGTGTTTTAAGAGCAGCTTTAAAAACATTAAGAGAATCCGCCTGTCTGAGCATCACTGGAAGAGAATTCCAAAGTTTAGGTGCACAGGTTGAGAAGGCCCGGTCACCCATAGAGCATAGGCGGGTAGAAGGAACTACTAAAAGACCCGAATCGGAGGAGCGGAGATCTCGTCTAGGCGTGTAAACCGTTAAAAGTTCTGTTACCTACTGAGGCGCCAAGCCATGAAGGGCCCTTGTAAGTCGGCATGAGAATTTTATAATCGATCCGAAACCTGGCCGGAATCCAGTGCAGAGATTCTAAAAGCGAAGTGATGTGTCCGCTCATCCTAGTGAGAATTCTTGCAGCCGAATGTTGCACTGACTGTAGTTTGTTGAAGGTAGTTTTGGAGGCCCCCACCAGAAGAGCATTGCAATTATCAATGCAGGAAAATACAGAAGTATTAATCAACTTTTCCGAAATAGATAACATGGGGCGCAGTTTTGCAATGTTTCTGAGGTGAAAGATTTTTGACTGTATTTTGGACATGTGGGTCAAATGATACATTTTTTTACAAATATCACCCCCAAATTTTGTTATTTAGCTTGATGACCATGGCATAATTTCTCATTTTTTTGGCTCCCCTAATACCACCACTGACACTATAGAGTTTCTGACAGCAGGACATGAAGCTCTGCACTGGGAAGTTCTTTTTACTCTTGGGTAAAATTTTTGTGACTTAAATGTGTCAACAAAAGGAGCAGAACAGGTAGCCTTATTTAGCAATTTATGAGCACAGATTATGCTAATGATCAAATCTCACAAAAATGTACCTCCTCATGAAAAGATGATTTTCATTAAGCTGAAACTAGTGATTTTTGACAGGTTTGTGCAGTTAAGAGAGTTTGACGAGTCGGACTTCGAACAGTCGTTCACGCAAACCTCACGGTGAGGTTTAAGTGCAGAAAAGCTTAATTTTTTGTCCTTTGCTTGCTTCTTCTCTTTGCAATTCATAACTTAGTGTTGAACGTAGTGTTCTCCTACGTCAAGGGCAATCTCCTGCACTGAAACCTGTGCTTGTGTTGCAAAAGAGAATTTCCATGGCTTTGCAAACTAGTCTGTGATATAGGGTTTCTGCTGATGTTGTTCATTCAGGGAAAGATGAAGTCACTGTTGGAGGATTGGAGGAATCTGTTCAGTCATCAGAAACAGGTTGGCCACACAATCATCACCTACACATTATTCTTGTAGCTATAAGGCCTTCATGCAACTGTGCACTTGTGAATCAAGAAATTCCATGTTGTTCAGTATTCAGTATCTCCTCTGTTTGTTCTACTTCTCAGGTCTACACACAGCTCGCCGAGGATGACAAAATTCGCTACAAGAATGAGATGAAGTCGTGGGAGGACCACATGGTGGAGATCGGACGCGAAGACCTGATCCGCGAGCAGACGCTGTCTACCAAGACAAAAACTGCTGCTCCAGCAACCAAAAAAGCAACAAAGAGGGCTAAAGCTAAAGCAGTGAAGAAGGCCGCTGCCACAGGAAAGTCAAAAACAACCAAGAAGACGACAAAAAGTAGCTCCGTAAAGACTGTCAGGACTACTAAGAAGGCATAAGATGTGTTTATCTACTGAGTCTGGAGGGGAGTCTGAAGTGTGTTCATGACAAGTTCTGATCACCCAGGGCCGTGCTCTGCTTGTTTGTTCCCTCTTAACTTGAAAGTCACGAAGTTCTCACTTGACATGAATCCTTCTTATGGTTCAACCGTATAAAGCATTTACAACATTCAGACACATCAAGATCATTTTACTACACCCCATTAATGCCTCTGTTCAGCGCAAATTACACCAAATAAACCCTGAAAGCAGGATTCAAGTTACATGATGAAATGTAACGATTTCAGAAGCTTAGTGAAGTGTGAAAGTGATTACAGGAGGTACAGATACTGTTTTGTCTGCAATGCTTAAAGGTGTCATACCCAAGTTTAAAGAGCTCAAAACTCCAGCAATACTTGTTGTATATAGAACAACTTTAATGTTACCCTGTTACACAAGCCAAAACGCCTTGGTATAACATTAAAGTTGTTCTATATACTACAAGTTTTGACCTCTTCTACATGCAACTTGGAAGTGGGTGAAATTGTGCCAGAAGCACCTACTATACCCGAAGGGAACCACAGTCTACTTAAGGGGGATATAAAGAACCACACTTTTCTATTTTTGGTATTTCATAGAGTAAGTAAGTCAGCTGTTATTCTGCATTTGTCTAGTCAACTATCCCATGAAAAGTCCAAAACCAACCGTGTGTTAGGAAGTCAGAAAGTAGTGAGAGATGCCCCAAGCCCATTGGTTCCTACTGAACCCCCTCACAAATATAGTTTTGTTTCAAAAAAGGCTTAGTAATTTCCTAACTACAGCTGCTCAGTGCAGTTTGTAGCTAACAGGTGGAAACTGCATTTCTTGGGGGCTATTTTGAGCGGAGGGATTAATCCACATTTGGTGCTCTAGTGAGTATTTGGGAGCCGTGTATGTGGCATTGATTCAAAATAAAACTACACTGTGTGTGTTCATATTAATCAAGGAACATGTCACCCAGTGAGGCTCACTGATGTGTTTTTAATAGTTTTTGGACAACAGTGGCGCTCTTATCACATGAAGTACCACAGACTAATGCATTGTTTGTTTTGGTATTTTCATGGGTTTTGAGGACTATAAGAAACTACCCGACTGAATTATTTGCTGATATTAGTGAAGCATAAACTTGTACAGTTGTAATATCAAGCTGTGAAATTAGTCCTTAAGGCATAAGTATCATTATCGACTGACATTCAGTTTTTTAAACACCAAAAGTTCCAAATTATACATTGTTCCAGTCAAGCTTCATATGAGATGTTTTTTGTTCTGTTAACAGCTATAAAAGTCATGTTATGGTTGACAATAAAATTAGATTTGTTTTCGAACAGCTCCTTTGTCTAAATGATGGCATAAAGGGTAATTTCCCCCCCAGATGCCAACTGAAAAATACTACTTTGTCCTGAAGTCATTCATGAGCAGCTCAGTTATGTGTCACTAAAACAACTTTCCATTATGTTTAAGAAAATGTAGTCAATGTTCATTAATAATCCCATAAACCAGATTCTGTGTAAAGTCACTTGTTTTTAGAATGTGTTTAGTGCTACCATAGTCAGACAGCATTTACTACTTCTTGTTTTCTTTGTATAGTGCGTTTACTGAATAAACATTTACAAACACCTTTCTACAAAATGACCTTTTATGGTGCTAAAATAATACACATGAAAGCCACAATATTAAGAAGAAACAGTACAAACAGGAGATTAGTACATTATGAACTACGGAACCCTCAGTGCCAATTTTTCTGATATCACAATATGATTTTGCTTAAATTCAATAAATGTTTTTGTGGCAACACAACTCCTTTAACTCCTCCTGTAGGCACCTGTAAGTGGGGGCTGCTGTATAAACATAATGGTAAATGGACTATACCTATTTAGTGTGAAAGCGCTTTGAGTAGTTGGAAGAGAAGCACGGAAGAAAGGTGCTATACATCACATACACGCAGGAATTAATGGCACTTTTCCACTACACAGTACCAGCTCGCCTCAGCTCAACTTGGTCTGGTTTTCCACTGTGTAAAAGTTGCACCTGTACCTGCTTCCAGGTACTTTTTTTCGTACCACCTCTGGTGAGGTTCCAAGCGAGCTGAGGTGATACTAAAATGTCACGTGAAAACACGGCAGACTGCTGATTGGTCAGAGAGAATCGTCACTTTTCACTGCGTCATCATTGCAAGCGCCAGACGGAGTATCCTGAATAACCCCGCCATTTTTAAATAGTTTGGCCAGAGATTGCGTGATATACCCATTACTATTACGGCAACTCGGAAGAATATAACGTTTGTCTTCTTGCTGTGAGAAACAGCCATATCCCGACGATCAAAAATAGCACACACTCGATTTTCTTCATTGTCCCGTGTGTGTGGGTAGCGGGTGTGTGTCACGGCAGTTTCCTGCGGCGTTGCTATGACGACCAGGTACTATTGTGGAGGTACTTTCTGTGATGGAGTGAAAAGCGAGCCGAGGCAAGTCGAGTCGAGTCGAGTCGAGTTGAGCTGGTACTGGTAATGGAAAAGCGCCATAACTGCCCATCAGTACAAAGTACGTAACCATTCACAGCCACAGCGCCACAGCCACCCTATGAATGACGATATAAAAAACACTAATAATATAACATTCATAGGAGACAAATACTGTATATTAATAAACAAACTGAAACTCGAGAGGTGGATTGGTGTATCTTCTGCAGTGATGCGGTCCATGGTGAAGAAAGAAAAGAGCTGCAAGGCGAAGCTCTCTTTTCACCGGTCAATCTTTGTTCCTACTCTCACCTATGGTCATGAGTTTTGGGTCATCACCGAAAGTACAAGATCCCGGATACAGGCAGCCGAAATGAGTTTTCTCCGCAGTGTGGCTGGGCGCTGCCGTAGAGACAGGGTGAGGTGCTCGGCCACTCGGGAGGAGCTCAGAGTAGAGCCGCTGCTCCTCCACATCGAGAGGAGTCAGCTGAGGTGGCTCGGGCATCTGTCCCGGATGCCTCCTGGACGCCTCCCTAGGGAGGTGTTCCCGGGTCATGTCCAACCGGGCGGAGGCCCCGGGGAAGACCTAGGACATGCTGGAGGGACTATGTCTCTCGGCTGGCCCGGGAACGCCTCGGTATTCCCCCAGAAGAGCTGGAAGAAGTGTCTGGGGAGAGGGAAGTCTGGGTGTCTCTGCTTAGACTGCTGCCCCCACGACCCGGCCCCGGATAAGAGGAAGAAGATGGATGGATGGATGGAACGGAAACTGTCCTATTGTCTGTTATAAACATATAATAATGTTTGTATATGGCTTATAAATGCTAAATACCCAGATTTAAAGTATAAAATGTTACTATTTTTGTTTACTTTGGTTATCCATACAGACCCCTTAACTTTTTTCAGATTTTTATGTTGCAGCTTTATGCAGCCTAATCATTAACCCCCCCCCCCCCCGCAACAATCTACAGTAAATACCCAATTTTGACAAAATGAACGCAGGATTTTAGAATTGTATTAAAGAGAAACAACTGAAATCACATTGACATAAGTATTCAGACCCTTTGCTATGACACTTGAAATTTAGCTTAGGTGCCTCCCTTATTTATCTTGATCATCTTTGAGATGTATCTAAGCCATGAGGTAGAAGGAACTGCCTGCAGAGCTCAGAGACAGAATTGGGTTGAGGCACAGATCTGCTGCACTGCATTGCAATGAAGAGCACAGTGGGCTCTATAATTCTTAAATGGAAGAAGTCTGGAACAACCAGGACTCTCGCTAGGGCTGGCCAGACTGAGCAATCGGGGGAGAAGGGTCTTGTTAAGTGAGATCACCAAGAACCTGATGGTCACTCTTCTCCAGAGATCCTGTAAAGATGGGAGGGACTTCACTGCAACACTCCACTGATCTGGGCTTAATAATGGCAGAGTGGCCAGACGGAAACCTCTCCTCAGTGAAAAACACATGAAAGCCTGCTTGGATTTTGCAAAAAAGCAACAAAAGGACTCTCAGACCGTGAGAAAGATTCTCTGGCCTTATTAAACCAAGATTGAACAGTTTGCCCTCATTTCTAAGCGTGACGTCGGGATAACATTGAATTTAAATGATTATAGCATAAGGCTGCAACATAACAAAATGTGATAAAAATGAAGTGGTCTGAAATCCCTCTGAACGTATGTTGTACCACATACTGTGTACAGCAAAGTCTTGTTTACTGAAGTCTTGTTTCACTAACCTCTTTTGGGTGGAAGTTTACATCTGTTGCACCATTATTAAAAGTCAACAGTCACTGACCACAAGGTGTACTGACCACACCCTGAGCACACTTACTGTATAATAACAAAGTTGATTTGTATAGCATCTCTCAAAACCAATGTTAAAAAGTGCCTTGCATATAAACAGTAATACAAAGATTCAGAAATAAAATAAAGAAGGCATAAAAAAGCCCAGTCAAACAGACAGTCAGACATTAGATAATAAACTACAATGTTATTGGTATACTAGTCAATAAAAATTTGTTTTAAGAAATGATTTAAAGAAAGATGATGACAAGGCGAGCCTGAGCTCCTCAAAGTAGGTCCTGACAGCAAAGACACAGTCTCCTCTATAGTCTAGAATCTAGACTACCAGACACAGGAACAGCCAACACAGGACCTGAGGCTGTGCACAGCATGTAAATATGTTCTGGAGCCATGAATAGCCGTTTAAGTAATATTTATAAATCAGCCTATTGCTGAAGTCTGTTTATCAGGATGACTGGAGCCACTGTATCAAAAGCTGCACCTATGTCTAGCAAAATGAAAATAGAAAAGTCTCTTGCATCTGATTTCATTTCTGTACCATACATTGTTTTGAAAGCCTGTCTGAATTTTTTTCTAAAATAGATCTGAAACGGCTTCCAGAAACTGTAAAGAAAAGATTTTGGAAATAGAAGGAAGTTTGGAATCTGGTCTGTAGTTAAAAACGTCACTGTCACTGTTTTACTGGGACATCTTCAACTACTGGAGGTCAGCCACATCTGGATTAACAGCTGCTCTTAATTTGCTTAGTTTAGTTTATTAAATATATTTATATCAGGGACCATGTACAACATACACTCATCTCCAAAAAAAAATAAAACATGCTTTGTACCAGATTTAGCTACTAGCTCATTTGCATCTGTAGTCCCTGGGCAGGTGAAAGGAAACTATAAAACATAGAGCAAAACCTATAATGTTCACTACTAATGGACCAACAACGTATTGATACCCACGCAGGCGTATGCAGAAACACATAACACATTTCATAGGAATAAACACAAAACAGAATACAAATATCAAAATATCAATACATGTATACAAAGATATAAAAACAGGTCGTCAAAATACACAATTAATGCTGACAAGAATGGTTGCTTAAAATCCTTTTTTTTTTTTACTTAATAGAAATATGGAAATCTGTGCTGGTTTTCAGAATGACTTGGCGCTTAATTCCATTCTTTAATGGCTGTAAAAGAAAAAGCAGGTTGTCCAAAGGTGGGACGCTACAAACTCCCCTTGAAAAAGAGCTCGAAGCTTTGCTCTTCAGCGGTGGAGGAGTCCTTGTGGATCAGTAGGATGAGTCTGATTGTGATTTAATTTGTATCTTTCCAAAACACACGTCTCCTCGGGCAGTGTCGTCACACCAGAGAAAAACTAAATAATTCATATTTTGACTGCTTGTTTGCTATCGCAAGATTTTCAAAATGTCCGAAAAACAATTCGCAGAAGAAAAATGATAAAAACAGGCTACTGAGGGTAATAGCTGCATTAAAAACCTCAAAGCAGAGGTGTGGAGAATAGACATTAGGCTCCCACAGTGATCTGTTCGTGTGGTAAAACATCTCCCATCAGATCAGGAGTCCTACAGAATTCAAACAAACCTTTACTTGTGTCAAAGAGTCTATAACGTTCAGCTCTGTTGGGTTTCAGTGCAGTAGATGAGAGATTCGCAGGGTCCTTGCTGCTGCTGTGTTGCAGCTTATCTCAGTAAAGTCTGGAAGTCAGGAGATAAGACGAGTTTGTGGTGGACATTTCCTAACACCATTATGTCTCCGGTCAGACCATCAGACAGATGCACAGATACCAGCTGCTGTGGGAGGAAGAAGGAGAGATTGCTTTGTTTTTCTAACCACATATCCACTCAAGATGATTGGCAGCGTTTCACAGTTTGAAACAGTGGTGGTAATAATAATAATTAATAAAAAAAAAACTGAAATTGCTTAAGTTTTAACTCTACTGGGAAGATAAGTATGATGATATACCACTTCCTTGGAGACAGTTATAGCTTCATTTAAATTTAAATTTACTTAATTCTCCGTTGTCTGTCTGAACACAGGACTCAGTTTTTTCAAATAAAAATGTTATATAAGATCCTTCCAACAAGACAAATGCTTTTCAGATGGGGATTAGAAAGTGATAAAATGAGGTTAAGGAGGATTTGATTTTGTCCTTATGTTATTGCCTTGAGTATGTGACTACAAACAATGTGGTGCTGAAGAAGCAGGAGCTTTCGTCTTAAATACTATTGTACTATTCTATACCAAAAAATACAATATTTATGTGAAGACGAAAGCAAGTTTGACGTTTGTGGCTTTTTGTTTGCACTGTTTTACTCTAGAGGGCATAGTAGATATGGGTAGATAAATGATCCTGAGAAAACATGGTGTAAATTAAAGCCAGGTCTAGAAAAATGATGGAATTGTTCAAGTATTAGTATTTTTTTTTTTTTTATTATAATTTAGTTAACTTTTTGTTTGTTTTTGTATTTGTGTGTATTATTATTATTGTGTGTGTGTGTTTGTTTTTCGGTGTGTGGGCTATGCAAATTATATAAGTTGTATATTGTCTGTGATTTTTATCAATACAAAATAAAAACACTTAAAAAGTACAGATTAGTCAGTAGTTGGTTAGGGTGGTGAGTTAGTGATTTCAGCATCATTTCCAAAAGTAATGTACATGAATTAATCTTAAAGTAGTATTCTGAACCCCTTGCTGGATCATGAATCAGAATCAGAATCAGCTTTGTTGGCCAGGTATGTGTACACACACAAGGAATTTGACTGCGCTTTTCCATGCGCTCTATGCACATGCACAGCAGTACGACAGTTCAACAGTTAGTGCAATGGTGCGGAGTGCAAATGACGCTGCGGTAAATATGGTTAATGTAACAGGTAGCTTATGTACACGAGATTATACACAGTATATCTCTGGTTTGTACAGCGTGCGTAGTTTTAAAAGTATTAATATTTACATAAACCATGAGAGAAATGTGCAGGTACAGTGGACGTTAATGTCACTGGAGACTGGTGTTAACGGCCTGTGGGTAGAAACTGTTCTTGTGTCTGGTCGTTTTGGCGTACAGTGCTCTGTAGCGCCTACCAGACGGCAGAAGGGGAACAGGTTGTGTGCAGGGTGGGACGGCTCTGCAGTGATGTTTCCTGCCCGTTTCCTGACTCTGGACGTGGATAACGATAGAACTTTATGTCCTGTCTTGTCCTAGTGCCAGTTAGTAGCTAGATATTTTAGTGATTTGATATTTTCTATTCATTTCAACACAGAAAAGAATATGCATGGTATGTTTTCCATTCGAGTGAAAAACCATGTTTACCTTTATTTTTTGTTTTTGATTTATTTTTTTTGGAGTTTTCTGTCAGTTTTTTGGTTTGTGAAATTATGGGGAAGTAATCTCTAAATGACACTCCTTATCTCCCATGTTACCAAATTAGGACACACCCCTGAATTAAGAGCATAAAAAGTCATGCTCAGCTATTGTCTCTTCATTTGAACCCTCATGAAAACCTGCCAAGGTCAAAATGGCCGTTTTTATGTAGTCATACAACTAATAACAGACTCCTTCCACTCTATGTGGGACTGCCTGAAGTTTGCTTTTTTGCACAAGCAAGCGACATGACATGCTAAGAGAAATACATTTAGAAGAGCACCCTGTGATTGACATATCTGCTCATAGTAAGGGACTTTGGGTGAACCTAACTGCTTAGTGTGCCTGTTATAATACAAGTATAATACATTATATGGCACACACACAAACTCACACTCACAGTACCTGCAGGAAGGAGAATGCAGCTCCCTCAGAGACGTCCATGACGATGTCACCCAGCTTCAGCTCCACCTTTCCCGACTTCCTGATCTGCAGTTTACCCAAAAATCCCTCTGGGAATTGTGACAGCACAGGACAGCCCTCCTTCACTGCAGCCTCCTGAGGAGAGGCAGTGATACACAACCTGTTAATATTTGGCTGATAGTAACGTTTTTGGACTGAAAAGGCCAACAGCCTATATATTGTAACAATACTAAAAACCTGTACATTTTATCATTTTTATCCCAAAATAAATTTTAAAAATGGTGTTTTCCTGGTGAAAATATAGACATTGAGAAAACAGCGTGATACTAAACTTCCCTACTAAAAGCCCTATTAAAACCTTTAGAGCCCTGTATATCCAAAAGGTTCATGTAAACATTTTCACGGTAGATTGAGGTTTCTGCACCAGTTGGTTATTTTGGTGAATGGCTGTTTGTGAGAGGAGTTGTGCAGTAAGGGGAATACAGCTGAGTAAAGTAAGAACATTTTGCCTGGGTCGTGACCTTTTCCTGACCTTCCTGACGATTGATCCAATGAGCCCTGCTCGGGGTATAACGATTAGCCAATCAGCGCCAGAGGCGGGCCTAACGGCGTTGTGAAGCCATTGTCAAGCTGTGTGCCAGAACTGGAGTAATGACAACAATGGTGACCAACAAGCTAGACTCTGCTGTCAATGCGGTTCTAAATCAATTAAAAGTACCAATTACTTTAAAAACCGATCAGCACCCTGCTTTGAAGGCATTTATTCAAAGAGGAGATGTTTTTTATGCATTGTCCCCTCTGGATTTGGAAAGAGTCTCATCTACCAACTTGCCCCTTTGGTACTTGAGCAAATGGGTCGGGAGAAGCAAATAGTGAATGTCATTTCTCCATTACTCGTGCTAATGGAGGACCAAATTAAGGAAGCAGCAAAGCTTGATTTGACTATGCAGCTTGGTGTGCACAACGACAGCGATATTTTAAACAGCCAATCCTCGCTTGTTTTATGCACACCAAAAACATGGCTACTGAACGACAAATGGAGGAACTTGCGGAACTCTACAATCTACAGAGAGAGAGTTAAGGTTCAATTAAGTTATTTTTACATGCTAAAGGGGAGAGGGCAAGAATGGAGATCCAGCATTCTGAGAGACCTTTGGAAGACTTGAAGAGCTCCAGTCTCTTAGCAAAGAAGGTATGTTAACAGCATGGAAAACATTCGGTGCGGAATCAAAAGTAGGTAGCTTCACCTAGTATAGATGAGGTCAGGTCAATAGCTGTCTGTCTAAAAGTTGTGCCAGTCGCTGCTGCTTACTCGCTTTCTCAACCCAAGTGTCATTATAATCAAGATGTCTTTGTCCACAGAGCCTATAGAGTAGATTTCCAAATTACTGTACATTTGCCAAGTAATCCTGTTTATTTAGTTCGTCATGTACTGTCTGGTAAGACAAAGCAGCCATGTTGTGTCCTGTGCGCATGCAACTCGTGCACTGAACGTCCATGTTGTGCTGAAGCTCGTGGCACGAGACACAACATGGGCTCCCTGTGCATGCCAATTGCATGCGCATGGGATTACTGGACAAATCTACATTGATTTGAAAATCTACTCTAAAGGCTCTGTGGACCAAGATGTTTGGATTAGGCTAAAATAGAATGATTTCTTTTGTGATATGTTGTCAGGTACACCAATGCAGGCATTAGCGCCATCTGCTGATTTGGAGTCCTGGCGCCATGTGACAAGAGACATTCAACATGAAGAGCGTAACAGTAACACCAACCTTAAGTGCCTTGATTGGATAAAGGAGGTAGTGGATAAATGCCAATGTCACCCATCATCATTTATTGCCAGATATTAAAAGCTGTTGGGAAAGTGTATGGTTACCTTGAAATATTATCTTGGGGACAGTGCTTGGGCTGACAAGGACACAGAGGCTAGGAATCTACTAATAGGAATATTTCAGAGTAAAAACAAGAAACAAGTGCTATTCTCTTTCAATGGTGATGTAATCTGTAAATTTTGGTGCCCCAGAAGATGCAGAGGACCTTGTCCAGCAAATAAGCATGACAGGCAGAAATGGTTGTAATGCACATGCAGTACTTTATCAAGACACTACATGTCTTTAAACTAAAACGTCAGCGTGCACTGGTTTTAGTACAGAACTGACTGAGGCTGTTTTAAACTGCACCATGCCAAGGTGCTCATTGCTGAGATGACATTGACATAGATCAGCTTCTCAGAAGAGAGATTCTTGGAGTCAGATCTTGATTTTCTGGGTTTCCTTGATAATGATGATTATGATGGTGATGATGATGATGTGCTTGAGATGCTCAGTGACAACTCTGACTCTGACGCGTGAGACAAATTTAATGAAAGGATGCAGACTAAACGCGTCATAATGTTGTCATGGTAAATGGACTGTACTTTCTAGTCTTCCAACTACTCAAAGCGCTTCACACACATATCACCTTCACCCCATTCACACACTCACACACCGAAGGCACAGCCCTTTGAAGCAATTTGAGGTTCAGAATCTTGCTCAAGTACACTTCAACACGTAGGCTGGGGGACCCCGGGATCGAACCGTCGAACTTCCGATTGGCGGACGGCCCACAAGCCCTTAATGTGTTGTAATGGTTTAATTTGATGAGGATGATGATGGCGTTCCTGAGATGCCCAGTGACAACTTTTGACACATTTACACTAAAAACACTGTATCCTTACCTGATGTTCAGACAGAATTGTCAACTTGTTTTACGAGTGTGTGGATTCAAAGGTCTGGACCTAGGGAAACTGTATCCCTCACTGAGATTATAAGTGTTGTTAAAAATAAGACCTGTTTGTTGTCATTTACTGCACATATGCAGTGTAATATATGAACAAAAGAAAACATTTGGATATGTCTGCATTTCGTCATCCATGTTCAATAACTGTGATGCATTGGTACATACATGGATTGGACAAACATACATAGGCTACTTATTTACATCTTCATATACACTACATGCATGTTTACATCTCCATTTTTTCCAGACACAACCATTTTGTTACTTTAATACTACAGTTTTTCACACTGTTTCATTATCTCTCTACATTCTACCACTGCATTTGTCTACCACACACGATGCCTTTGCATTATCTTAGATCTGTACCATGCACAATTATTTTACTATGCTCCTCATCCACCCCTCCATGTAATTAAGTTTGGAGAAAAGATTTCTCTTGAAGGCTGGGAAAGCTGTGTGCTCTCTACCAGGACAATAAAAGCCCCGACTCCGTGAAAACTTCAACTAGTCCTAAAATGTCCTAATTTCCTCTGCTATTCTTGTGAAATCCAAATGGACCAGACATCCCTATTTCTTGGTCATCTTGTCCATTAGGTCTCTAAGGACTCCAAGGGACTTACAGATCCTTAGGGCAGTGTTGTCAGTCAGGTTTGGACCTACACCCTTTAAGGATTATTTTAAGAAATGATTAGGAATGTTCCTGCCCTATTGTCCCTTTCCATTGCAATACCGGTTACAGAAGCAGTGTACTGTTAGTATAGCGAGTGTGCCCATATGCCTTGTAGCACAACAAAGCCACCTTGTACAGGTGCATGAGCCTTCCCCCATCCCCATCTTTTATAGCTTCCTGCATGCCAGCTAAGAATAACCCAAACCCGAGCCTGGCTTCTAAGTGTTCCTTCACATGGTCCGAGGCACTCTGAGTACTTGATTCTGTCATAGAGGCATCACGTGTAAGAGCACGCGTATTCTTCTCATGCTTTGACCGTGACATGGAATATGTGTACACCGCTCACAATCTGCTGCCCTACATAGAAACGTTGCCTTCTCTGATGGCTCCCTAAGACCATCAGCAATATCAAGGTATTTAAACAACAAACAAAGTCTATGCCCTCTGCAACTGTCCTGTGCAGCCTTTTCTCTTCCTCTCTGCCCTGTATCATCTCGTCAGATATCAGACCTAATGGAACATCTGTGGAAATATGTAAATATTATGTCATAGATCTTGTGCATGTTTGTGGATATTCCATAGAAAAACATTTCATTTAGTTAATGTCACCCATAACTGTATTTTGTCGCAGCCTTCTGTGTAATTGATTTCCCTATGTACAAAACATGCTGTAATTTCTAAATGGTTAATCCAATATTGATGACAGTGCTCGCTGTGTATGCATTTATTTGTTTTTGCTTCAAAGCCTTCGATGTTTTCCTTATCGTCAGCATCTTTCAGGCTCAACTGCTCCATTGCAGCAGCCAGAAGGAGTGCTGCTGTATCTTGATCAAATCCTAATAGGGGTTTTAGGCTTTATGTGGTCCTGCATTGGCATTACTGCATTTAATCTTGTTTATGTTGGAGCAGTGTCCTAAGGTCCCAAGCAGATCCTTCTTTGAAGAATATCCCATGGTAGATCTGAAGAATCACATTTTCTAATCACAATTAGAAAAGCTAGGATGCAGCATGCATAAAAATATTTTTTAAGCATATGGACTGAACCTACTCTACAGGGATACGGCAATGAGATAACTTCTGTTGTGAATTGACGCAATATAAATAAAATTTAATTTAATTAAAACAGGCCTTTTTTTTTTTTTTTTTTTTTTTTTTTTTTAAAAAATTTTTTTTTTTTTTTTTTTTATTTTTTTTAGTGGTTTTTTTCTCTTTTTTTCAAAGAAAACCTTTGAGCCAAATGTCCATGCTGTGAGGAAAAGCAAGGATGAGTGAGTGACCATCAATAAGACAAATCCAGTCTCCTGTTTAATAATG